>OMOT01032165.1:0-10278 GCA_900312575.1 Acanthochaenus luetkenii
CGACCAGCAACACCACTGCTAATGTGACACACATGCTATGGAATCACATCGGACACGGCTATTACATGGCTGCTACAATGCTAGCTAGCTAGCTAACGTTCTACCAGCCCAATGCCGTCTCCGATTGCTAACATTGCATATAACGTTAGGTAGCCAGCTAGCTAACAGTGGTTGAGTTGGAGCAGCCGCTCCTGGTGTACTCTCAGTGGCCATGCTTATCTTCTCTTCGTCAGCTCTCCACGTGTATTTGTTTACCTCGCAACAGCGGAGCAGGCGGACAAATACAAATCGTAGCCAGGTCATGTGCGGAAGGATTTTGTTTTTAATGCTGAAAATAAGAAACACGGTACCTTCGGTTCCGTGGCAAATTAAATAGAAAATACGGTACCTTCGGTACTTTCGGTGCCATGGGAAAACTGGTACCGTAGGTACCGCAGCAATGTATGTACCGAGTTAGTACCGAAGTACCGAGTACCGTGACAAGCCTAGGTTATACTATGGTTGTAGTATGTAGCCAGAAAATGTTGCTTACATGGCGTAGCCTAAACTAAACTTGGATAGAGCAGTTTTTCAGCCCTCGAGTCAGTGAACAGATCCTCACATTGTCTTCATTCTATTTACATAGCCAAGAAGACGAGTCGGGGAATGAGGCACCAGGGCCATCCGGCTCCAGCAGCACTGCGATCACACAGCCTCCCACCACTCAGCGCAGTCTCCAGCTGAGGCATATTTGTAATAAAACTACTCCTTTTGAGACAAACGTATACAATGTAGTTGGTTTTTACTGATTTAATACTATGCACAATGGTGCAATATGATTTTGCACAGGGTAAATGGCCAAAAGCCGTATTTTGTGCACATAGCCTCATGTAGTGGCAATTAGTATTTTGCAGCCTTCCCTTCCAAGAGGTAAAAAACCCATGTGGCACACTTTGGGTATCCAAGTGGCCAAAATGGAGAGTTCGCCTGGTCCTATAATCACTAAAACCTTTGTAGAATCTATGTGCTTCGTTGTACTTCTATGTACTTTGGTACAGTCGTAGTCAAGGAGTTGCTGAATAGATTCAGTGGCATCTCTGTACATGGGATCACTGCTATCATGGTGTTGTCCACTGTTTAATTTAGAAGGTATTTTAGGCAAGGATACAAATAAAAAATGTCTCCTTTGATTTATCAGTTTACTCATAGTAACAGTCAGAAGATTACTGACAATGGGAGTAGATTCTCTAAGTTCTTGTCCATCTATAGAGGTCAAGCATGGTCATGCATATAGACCTGAAAAGATGTGGTTATTCTTGCTTTATTTTGGGTATGTCCGTTCAGACGAGCCTTCCCTCCCAGCACCCTAGACAGGAACAGGTTAAAATGTTTCCACGATCTGCCTTTCCAGAGAGATCGGGAGTATCGGGCCAAAGTGAAAGTCTATCAGTTGCATTGACAGCGCTCATACACTGCATCCAAAATTGTTTTCTCAGCCACTATTGGCTAATCCCTATTGCCCCTCCCCAAACACACACCAATAAACCAATAATAGCAAACAGTAGGCCTTGGGCTTATTTTCCTCCCATTTTTATTTGACAACATAGCAGCATGGCTGATGCCACGGAGGAGTTGGTCCCAAAAATACATTTGACATCGGTGATATGGAATTGGTTTGGGTTTTCCAAATCCGACAGCGCAAAACACCATTATTTGCAAACATGTTCTCACATCAGAGGGCAACACGACAGAAATGTTTAATCCCCTCAAGAGCAAGCACCCCAGAGAGCACGCGGAAAGCCAAACAATCAGGGGATCTCACGTGAGTGCCTCATGCACAGCCACACAGCTAGAGCCAAAACAAACAACCCTGATGAAGGCGTTTGAGAAAGGAACTCCGTATGAGAGGTCCAGTAAGCGTTGGAAAGAGGTAACTGATGCAATGACATTTTACCTGGCCAAAGACATGATTATATTAAAAACCGTGGAAAATTAGGGGTCCAAAAGACTGCTCAAAACAGTTGATCCACATTACATGTTACCCAGGGGCAAATATTTTCCAACACTGCCATTCCTTTGCTGTACTCAATGCCGTGACAAGATTTAACAACAATTTATAAATTCTAACGTCTGTTTTTTTGCTACAATAGCTGATTTATAAGGTCTAGCCGCACTTCAGAACCTTGAGTTTGACCATTCATTTAATTCACGACTGGAAGTGCAGCGCTTGTCTTCAAAATACTTCCCACAAGACAACATGGGGAAGCTCATAGTACAAGGCCTGAGGGAAGCACTTCAACACTGGAGACTAAAAGAGGAGAACATGGCCTGCATGACCAAAGACAGTGGGGCGAACATGGTGATGGCCATGGAGCTTAACAGCTGGAGTCGTCTGCATTGCTTTGGGAACAGACTTAATCTAGCCATCGGTGAGTGACACAAAATAAACTTAAGTATTGTTACTGCCATTCAGATAAGGCCAGTTGGTTCACAATAACAATGCTATTATATTAATAAAATAAATACAAATTACAGTAAGAACACAGAACAGATTAAAATGATGCAATTGGTCTACAATATAAACTACTTGACTGTTGACAATTCCTACCAATGTAAAAAATAAATCTGAATGTTATTTAGCAAGAATACAATTTCATACAAAAGTTTGTTGAATGTTAATACTTTGCAGAATTGCACTTCATCAAAATCTGGTTCTTTGGCCCAAATAGTCTATTATTTTTATTTTAGGTTTTCTTTCCTTGAAGGGCAATGTTTTCTTAAATAGGGGTATTTGTTTGATTGCACTGTTCATTAACTTGCAATAGTCTTAAAAACCAACATGAAAAATAATTGTGATCATATCATGGACCGTGATCATACCTGGAAAAAAAAGTGATTATATTTTTGCCATATCGCCCACCCATACCTGGGCTGTCAGTAGGCCAGTGAGCCAGTTAACCAGGCTACACCTGATACTCCCTTTCCAGTGAAAATCGACCCTGAATAGAAGGGGCATAGGTAATGCTCTTTCATCCTACTCTTGTCATCACAGGGCGCTAAACAAAACAAATCTTCAAATAAAATGCTACCACCACTCTACTACAGGTGTTGATGTCAGGATCACCTTCAGTATCCGATAGATCAGTGCTTGACCGTCTCAAATATTTAACTGATTTTATGAAGCAAAAACAAACAAATAAATGTATGAATGACCACTTTGTATTATCCATACAGCATCACAAAGAGTGCTGCTTTCCATAAAATGTTGCTACTACTAGCAAAGGACATGCAAGATCAAATGTATTTACTCAAATTAAGTATGAGCATCAGCATTTATTCAGGAAGAATTTTGAAACAAACCGAAAAAATAAAAAAATAAATGTCTGACCTGTATAGGCAGGTATTCTGATCAATAAATCTGTTATTTGCATCGACTGAAAATGAATCACAATTAAGTAATTACCACTTTATCATACCCAATTTCAAATTCTGAAAAAGTTCCAAGTACAAAGTCTACTAGAACAAAGAAGAACACACTCCTGAATAAAGGCAAGGCAAAACAAAAACCTGCTGACATTTCACCAAACCCAAATAAAACCTTGTAATTACACACCACAAAGCATTCAGGCATCATTCATGGCCAGTTGCAAGAACAATGGAAATCAAAGCATCAATTGTAATTTCAATGTATTTTGTTTTCTAGAGTCAAGGGTTTTTAAAGCATGTTAAGAGAGGCCTGAAAATGTGCCAATGCATAGGAACAATTTGGGAGGCTGACGATGGCCTGATTTTTCTGGTTTTTTCTGATGTGACATGAAGGCTGACTGGTGTTTCACAACACAGCTGGCTGAATTAATCTTTTTGAAGAATTTCAGGATGAAACTGCATGGGAGCCAGGATTGAGAGTGAGGCAGGCAGACAGGGTATGGGGTAGGAAAAACTAGAGATGGTCAAATTCAACCAGAGCTGCAGCAGTCATTACATAAAAGAGGGGGGTTATGTAACACATGTGGGTTCATGTTGAGGAACTGGGTCAAGCTAAACACATCCAGATGTCAAACAGGACAGAAACCTATAGTCACACACATGCATAAACACACAGAGTAAGGGGAAGAGAGGAAAAAATATAACTACGCTACTCAGACTGCAGAGTAATGCTGAGCCATAAGTATGAAAGGCATGCTGTAGTCCAATCCAGTTACCCTAATTCACAGAGCAGCAGGCAGATAGGCGTTTTTTACAGCCTTGCTAGATGAAGACCACACAAGAAACGTTCATTCTCAACCTCTAGCCCTGGATGGCATCTTGACTTCTAGATGAAACCTGCAAACATTTCAGTGTTGATCAGATAATACCACCATTTCAGACTGTTTGAAGTCTTGTCTGTCTATGAACCATTATGTAAGATCTGTGATTTCCTGAGGATTATTGTTGCCTCAGGGACACAAACTGTTTCCACTCATTTCTCTCTGTTGCTCTTCAAGACTTTCAATGAATACCTAATTCTAATGAATCTACAATAAATGTCTGGCTAGTATAAAGATTTAGCATCGTCTGGGACATATATAATCTCAGCAGCTAGCACCACCCACCCCCATTATGGACGTCACAGACAAACAAACAACCTGGCTAAGTGTCCCTGCAGCATAAGCACGGCAACAGATGTTGGCTGTCCACCAATCCTCTAGGATACGGGAAATCACATATACAGTATAGGCTGAGGTGACAGGATTAGTAGTAAGAAATACATTGCGCCCAAATAGGTATTTTCCACACTGCTACCAACTAAGCTGACTTTAAATAATTGAAGTGCTGCTGCCTGAAGACGACATTACATTGTTTTTAGTGTTGACTGCTGTAAGCCATTAATTGGTAACAGACATAACACCAGCTGCAAAGATGTGTCATTATGGTTATATACTAGGGATGTGCATTTGTTCTAATACTCATGAAATTAGTAATGAGTACTCGATAACGGTTCCCGTTTCAGAATCCAGGAAATAGGTACTCTAAATTATTGACGATACAAAGTTATTAAAAGGCAGTGGTGTCCTTTATATTATATATATATATAAATAAAAGGTTTCTATAAGACACCTAACGCTACCAAAACAACACTCCCAAGTGTATTTGGTCCAAACAATGTCTAATAGGCGATAATCAAAATGTTTATGTTTCAAAATGAAAGCTCCTGGAATGGAAGGGCCAGTAGCATTACAACGCAGCTGAAAAAATTATCCACTCACACCATGTGTCCGCGTCAGGTATAATTTGAAACTTGACACCCTACTCTTTCAAATGCTAGCAAGCAAGCAATAGCCCAAGCTACACAACTAATACGCTGCCAAACTTTTAAACATTTTTTACAGTCAACCTGGCAAATATTGTGTTTGTGTCTCATTATTTCATCAATTTCTAATGCAATTATCATCAAAAGCAACTAATATTGTTTACTACACTTTCGCGAAGCTCAGAGGAAGAACATCTTTGGCTACCATTTCAGCGATTAGCTGGTTAATATGATAATATGGTTACATCTTTTAAGTATTTAGGCATTATGATTGATGAGAACTTGTCTTTTAAATTGCACATTGATAAACTTGTTGCTAAACTGAAACTCAGATTAGGCTTCTTTTTTAGAAATAAATCCTGTTTTTCTATACAGATTAGGAAACATTTTATTTCTGCAACTTTTTTTTACCTCTGTTGGACTATGGAGATTTGCTCTTTATGAATGCCCCTACCAGTATCTAAAGAAGTTGGATACTGTATACCACTGTGCCTTGCGTTTTATTACTGGATGCGGCTATCGTGTACATCACTGTACTCTGTATGCTACTGCAAATTGTCTATCTTTATCTGCTCGCAGACTTTCTCACTGGTTGACCTTTGTATATAAATCAATCCTTAGGCTGGTTCCCTCATATTTGTGTATATACATGCGTAGAAACCTAACGCATTACAGCCTACGCTCTCAAGATGTATTACAGATGCAGATCCATTTGTATGACTGTTGTATTTATTTGTATATACTGTTTTTTGTGTGTATTGTTGTAACAATGTTTTTACTTTGCCCTCTTGGCCAGGTCACTCTTGAAAAAGAGATTTTAATCTCAATTAGTTTTTTACCTGGTTAAATAAAGGATATTGAAATTGTTCTCCATGTGCTGTGCCTGTTTTTATGTAATGCCGCAAACTATGATTTACTTACCGAAAACTTTCCCATGGGGACAATAAAGTACCTACTATTAAACAGAGTAAAGTAGCAGATTTTGAAAACTGGGAGTAATGAAACCATAGCAGGAAAATCAAGAGTCCGGCTTGGCAAGTTAGATCTAAAATAACACAGTCCCCTTTGTTAAGCTCCATGGGCACCACAGATGTTACTGATGTCAAACTGGGATGATCATTCTATTACAACAATCCCAAATGATAATGTAACCATTTAAGGCACCATTATGTTCTTTGTGGATCAGAAACGCATTAGAGGATTTATCCTATGCAACGCTAAACTCACTGCCCCTGGAGAAGTTGTACACTGTTCTACAATAGTACTGATAAAGTAAGAAAAGGCACAAATGTATACAGAACTCATTAGGAGACAATGATTAAGAACTGGTGCGTGTGTGGTTGTCTGAACATTGTCTTCCTGAAAAACGTAAGATGACTGGCCAATGATCACAGTTTCTTTCTGGTGGGAATTCAATAGGTAAGATTAGGTTTTTAGGTATGCAGAATAATAAAGAAATTGTTTGTATGCTATGTGCCATGGCTTTAAACATATCTTATATTTTTGCAATTGTTTAGGCTAATTTTGAATGTTTTGGATGAACCTGCAGTATCTCACTGAGGTTTTTCACTTGGGATTGGACCTAATTATGAGCATTCTTTGCTGACTTAGTGCTGAGTGTGTGGTAAAACTGTGCCTGCCTTTGTCTTGATCCCTGCACTGGTTCCTTACTTGATTCTCGCAGGGGTCAGAGGTAACTTTGCTAATTAAGGCTCCCTCTCAGCCTTTGGACAAACTCATCTGAGCTTCATGTTTTCACTTTCATGGTCCAGCAGATCTGCCTGGTACCTCTAAGCTAATTTTGCCTTGCCTGCCAGGCTTTGTAGGGTCTTTGATAATCCAGACAGGTCAAGTTCAAACTGTCAAAAAGTGTTTGGAAACTGGGATCTCTCTCTGTACTCTGTACAATAAAAATAAATAAATAAATGCTATATGTGAAAGTTCCTCCAGACTGCTGATCATTTGTCTAGCTTTAATGTGGACACCAACCCACCGAACAACTTGTTGTTACTTTTGATACAACATATTTATATTTCCATTAAAAGCCTATCCAAACCATCTCATGACCTCGTGATATTATCAGCAAACAATTAAATAATTGTGCTTTTAACATGCTTAAAAGCTGCAAATAAATGAAGAGCCAAGTTACACTGTGGTGGAATTCAAATGTCATGCTGAAATAACGTGATAAAGGATTATGAGACTCTGCTATCAGTAAACACTGACGTGTCAAAGACCAAAAGACTACTTCACGCAAGTCTACAATTGATGTCATTCATGCCATAAAATTAATCTTTCCATCACCCAACTGCACAAAAGTCCAAGTCTTTTAGTAACTTGCAGAACATATTGGACATAATTCTACCACAAGCATATCTGTGATGAATCTCAGAAATGATAGAAGATACTTGTTAACTAATAAGCAGAGAAAATCACTAAACCAGGGGTCTTCAACCTTTTTCAGCCTTGGTGGTTAGAGAGATGGAGCATTAGATTTTTATTTTATTTTATCGTGTGTTGTATTTTAGGCCTGGCCTATAATAACACATATATTATTAACCTATTTATATCAGTTATGATGCATAAATTGCGGAGACGTTTATAAATAATCATTATTGATGTATGGAGGCTAATACTTCTACATTACATTTTATTTTACTTTGGAAAAGGGTACAATACATTTTTAAGGTATGTGGGACAATGAAACATTTAGCACAACTTTAGCTTCAGGATTACACATAGGCCTACCTCAGTGAGATGACTGACCCTGGTGAGTGGCACAGAGCTGGTCTATTCTGGGGGAGATGGAGGTTGTCAGGCAGAGCATCAAATCAGCCTCAGGCTGAAGTCTTGAACGGTATTTACTTTTCAGGTAGGTTAGGGAGGAGAATCCTGTGCTGGCAAAAGGCAAAATGCTCACCACTGCCTTTGCTGTCAGCAGGGGGAAGTCTTTCTGGCAAGAGATCCAGGCCATGACTCATACACGTTCTTGTGCATACTGTCTGTAGATAGGTCGATCAGCTGGTCCTCCTCCAAGGTTGTCAAGTTTGCATTGTCTTTGAATGGACATTGTATCCAAGTTTTGTCCCTTCGCCAGGACTCTGCCTCAGAAAAGTACTTTCCAAATTGAGACTCGAGTGCCTCCAAGTGCCCAACAATTGCGCATGTCACGTCAGACGAGAGCACAGCAGAATCACCCAACTCCTCCACTGAGGGAGACATGGAACCCCCACTGACTCGCTCTCTCCATCTCTTTGTTTTCTTCAGAAAGCCTTCCATATTGTCATACAGCTGAATGCGTGTGTATTGCGGCCCTGCATAGAACTGTTCAGTCTGTTCAACTCAGAGAAAATGTCCTCCAGATATGCCAGTTTAGTGACCCAGGCATTGTCATTGAAATTCGTAACCAGCTCTGCGCTGTTTTGACCAACTAAAAACTCATGGATAGCTGTGCGTAACACGAACACGCGTGCCAATACTGATCAACGAGAAAGCCATCGGACCTCTGAATGGTAAAGTAATGCATTGTGTTCCTCTCCCGATGCCTCACAGAGAGAAGCAAAAAGACGTGTTTGCAAAGTGCTCTTCTTAATAACATTGACTGCCTTCACAAGTGTTCATAACATCAGCAAATTCAGCACTCATTTATTTGGCAGCGAGAGATTCTCTGTGTAACATGCAATGCGTCCACAGTATTAGCAGAGAAACTTATTTGACAAGCGTGATCAGTCCACTTTTCAAACCGGCCATGGCTCTTGCCCCATCAGTACACAGGGCAACACATTTTGCCCAGGCTACATACTTTTCTTGGAAAGAATCATTCATCACTGAAAATGTCAGAACTCGTTGTGCGTTCAGGTAGCTTTTTATAAAACAAGAACTCCTCTCTCATTTCGCCGTGGTCAATAAAACGCACGAATGCCAAGACCTGTGCGTCTTTGGATATGTCCGTGGACTCTTCCAATTGTAATGCAAAGGCCTCTGCCAACTTCAGTTTCTCTATTAATTGCACCTTTACATCAGATGCCATTTCATTAATTTGCAGAGAAATCATTGTGTCCGACAACGGAATAGTCTTCAGTTTATTTACCCACTTGTCGTTCCCAAACATTGTCTTGCACATATCACTGGCTGCAGGCAATATCAACTTTTCTGCAACATTGTATGGTTGTTTACACTGAGCAATCTGAAGAGCAACTTGATATGAGGCTTTCAAAGCAAGCTCGCCAACCTTGGCCGATTTTCTCATCATCGTCTGTTGGCCTTGGAAAGAGCCTGAAAGTATTCCAGTGGTTTACCTTGCAAGTTGACGTGTTTCGTCTCCAAGTGTCGCTGAAGCTTTGATGGCTTCATGCTTTCATTTGATAGCACCCCCGAACAAACGACACACACCGGCAATTCGACCACCTCGGTTTCTTTGAAGGTAAATCCAAACTTGAGGTAGGCTTCTGAATATTTTCGGGACTTCTCTCTTTTGCATTTACCAATTGCTGCTGCTGTTGCTGGGGTAGCTCCTCATCAGCACTCTCACCTACTGTCTCGGACGAGGTGGTGTTAACGTTAGAGTCTCAAGCTCGAGGCTTAGATATTGTTACGAAGCCAGGGACGTGCGGTCAGGGGAGGCAGGTGAGAGCCTCACCTGTCATCATGACAAGTAAAAATAATAATAATGATAACATAAAATGAATATTAATATTTGTCCACTGATCTTTATGTATGGACTCCGTAGTCGCACGGTAGCGCGTTGGTCTTACAATCTTTAGGAGTTTTGAAGCGTGACATCGAACCCAAGCTTTTGCTTCTTAAGACTTTACGTTTTTGTCTTATCTTTATATACCTTTAATACGTACCTTACGTGTGTGTGTGTGTGTGTGTGTGTGTGTGTGTGTGTGAATAATGCTGATGAGATATGAAATAACCAGTAGCCAATTGAATAAGCTACCCTTTTGGGTTTATATATTTGTAAATCTGACTCTAAAGGAGTTAGTGCCTCACCAACCATGAACCTC
>OMOT01032233.1:0-10743 GCA_900312575.1 Acanthochaenus luetkenii
TTCCAGGGAGCTGCAGTCCTCAGGATGCTCTCAGAGTTCATCACAGAGGACGTCTTCTCTAAAGGACTCAGTGTGAGTACAGACCATTGATAAAACTCTCGGAGGTTGATATCTAATCTGTATGTGTGATAAAACCGTTGACGATTCAGCACATAGTCATCTCGTATTTTTCTGTTTGCTGACACAACAGCATGCTTATAATATATAACGAATGTGTTGTTCCTCTGTCTACAGACATACTTAAATCAGTTCAAGTATAACAACACAGTATACACAGACCTTTGGAAGCACCTGCAAATGGTAAGATAGCACCAGACTTCACATTAACCACAAGACTGCTCCCTTAGCTTAAAAAAAGAAATGTGTATATATATATATATCCCAATATTAACTGTTTATTGAGTTTTGAGTCATTGGCTGTCCAACTCAAATAAAATGCAGTCCTATGCCATGCTTAGTGTATTCATCACATCAGTGTCTCAACATGGGCACTGTAATGTGGAGTACCACCGAATTCAGTATTACAATTAATCTTGGTGGCCTTCTGTCCTAAGATCTGTGTGACTGACTACTACACAGGGCTGGAGTGACATTGATGTAAAGTCAGCTCTTTTATCTTGTTGTTTAACATAACTTGTTATTGATCTCAGTATTGTGTAGTAGTATTGAGTCTGCGTTAAACTGGTTTTTAATCAAAACAGAAGTGCAACTTTATGTTGGTTTTGTTCCTTTTTTTCTTTTTACAGCACTGATGCCATGCAAATAGTTATTATTAATGCTATTGTTTCATCTCTCTAAATTTACAATTGACATTTCAGTAATGTATTGGACTCTCTTAGCCATAGTGATTTAGCTTAAATTCCCAGATCAATATTACAAGCAACTAATAGTAAGGAGGTCAAGGGTCAGAGGTCACAGCACCCAGACAATAGATGGAGCAAATGTTCCTGTGACCCTAGAATGGGTCAGAATATGTATTATCATGTTGGTGGCAGGGTGGGCTACTGGTTAGAGAGACTGTGGTTGAAGCAAGCCTCTGCCCTGCTGAAGTGTCCTTGAGCAAGACACTGAATCCCTACCAGCTCCAGCGCTGCTGTTCTGTAGCTGACCCTGACAAGAGATTATTTGAATGGTCTTCTTTTCCAGGCGGTGGATGCGACCACACCCAGCTTAGAGCTGCCTTACTCTGTGGAGGACATCATGAACCGGTGGATCCTCCAGATGGGGTTCCCAGTGGTCACCATCAACACCCAGACAGGAAGTATCACCCAGAAACACTTCCTGTTGGATCCAGACTCTGTAGTGGACAGGCCGTCACCGTTCAAGTAGGAAACTATTTTACCCAATGACTTCTGTAAATGTGGTTGTACTGATTCCTATCATACTGAACTCATCACCTCTCTCTGTACGTATACTGTATGTTTGTATGTGTACATGGGTGGATGTGTTTCTAGTTATGAGTGGTTTGTCCCTATTAAATGGATTAAGACAGACGGAGTTGAAAAGCAGTACTGGCTCCTTAACAAAGAAGGTAGGATTTAATTCAGGCACATTCTCAGAGCAGCTTAACTATGATGAACACGGTAAACAAATAATGTACAAAAATATTTTTTATTCACAAAAATGCATCTCTATCCCAAACAGATACAAACACAAACATGACCGTCAGTACTGATGAGTGGCTGCTGGCCAACATAAATATGACTGGCTTCTACAGAGTCAACTATGACTCCGACAACTGGGAGCGTCTCCTTGCCAAGCTGAGCTCCCAACACCAGGTACAATACCTGCAGCTGGAAATGATACTGCAATACTTTCTAAATGTTTGTAAATGAATATTCATGCTTCCAAACTCAATTTCCTAAATTAATTTCTTGCAAATTTTTCAGGATATTCCAGTGATCAACCGAGCTCAGATCATTGATGATGCTTTTAACCTTGCAAGGTGAGATCATATTTCTATGAAGCATTATTGTCATGTTTGTGAAAGATCGAGTTGAGCAATTTCACGTGTCCTTTTCAGGGCAAAGGTCGTGAACACAACCCTGGCTCTGAGGACGACCACGTTCCTCTACAAAGAAGTAGAATACATGCCATGGCAGACAGCCAGTCGGAATCTCGACTACTTCTTCCTCATGTTTGATCGCAGTGAAGTGTATGGACCCATGCAGGTTTGTGAATGATTGTATGACGTGTTATACTTGGAGAACGAATTCATTCAGATCCTGAAAAGTTTGCCCTGATAAAAAATGGTGGAGCAATGCAGATTGGGTCATTGTGATAAAAACTGTACTGGATATCAACTCTTCAACTGTTGTTGCATTATAAAATATAAAAAGTATTAACTCATGTTCAGTGTTCAATATTCAAGAAAACCTAAAATGTTACTACGTTGTAAGTGAAGGGCTCATGAAAGTTAATAACTTCATTAATATAGAACAGGATACTTTCATGCCAGCAGTTCTTTTCTCAGAGTTGGTTGTAACATTGTTCAAATAGTGGATATGGTTACATTAAGAATATGTAACTCTTCACTTCACCATTTCTACATTACCTCTTACTCTAGAAGTAGAAATTAACAAACCTTGTGGCATCTTCATCCTCCAGGCTTACATAAAGAAACAGGTCACTCCTCTGTTTAACTACTTCAAACATCTCACTGTCAACTGGACCAAGATCCCTGATGGCCACACTGACCAGTAAGGAGGTTGACGTGTTGCCTGTTTCATTTCTGTCTACTTCATTGTTCTGTAATGCTGTTTTGAACTCACATCTGGCATCTGTAGCCTTTACTTTATTGTGCCTTCGTGCTACGATTACGCTTGTCATTTCAAAGTGATTTTTGAGATCTCTCTGTAGAATTCCCATCTGATACCAGTGTGACCAAAAAAACATTATTTTGCGTCCAGACCCCAAACCGGATGTATCCTGACAAGTGGAAGCGTAACTCTATACGCTCCATTAATACAGTTTATTATTTATTATTATGATAAACCATGATGGTAAAAAGATGGTGTCCTTCTAGACTGATGTTATTCAATCCTACAAACCCATAAGGGCCAAATTACATTACATTACAGCATTTAGCAGACGCTTTTATCCAAAGCGACTTACACATTACATTGGTACAAATGGTATTCACAATCATATTTCCTCACAAAGTTCAGTCAAGTTAAGTCAAACGGCTTCTCTGTGATTGACAACTTAGATGACCCTAAGCCACAGTAAGACCCATCCCTGTGGTACTCCATGCAGATTAAAACTAACTAGATTAGATGAAACTTGAATGATCCCCATGGGGAAACTGGGTAATCTTCCAGTGCAATAGTCACTCCCCATCCTCTTCTCAAGCGGTACCTCACATCCCCATTTATTTACCTAGCACTTCGCTCTTACATGATCATTCTAGGGTCACAGGAATATTGTCTGGGTGCTGTGACCTCTGACCCTTTACCTCCTTGCTTTTGGTTGCTTGTAATGTTGGCGATGTCGGAATTCAAACGTATTCTACTGTTACACCCATTGTAAGTCACTCTGGACAAGAGTGTCAGTTTAAATGGCGCCCTTACTCTCAATATGTTCCGGCCTCTCCGATCGTCTCGTGTTCCTGTCCAGGTACAACCAGGTGAACGCTATTTCCATGGCCTGCAGTACCGGCGTGGAAGGCTGTGGGGAGCTGACTACCGGCTGGTTCAGAGCATGGATGAAGGACTCCACTAACAACACGTACGTTCAGAGACTGCACCCTCCCTCCCTTCTTCCTTCCTTCCTTCCTTCCTTCCTTCCTTCCTTCCTTCCTTTCTTCCTCCATCCCTTTCTATTTTCCTTCCTTCCTTCCACCCATGATTGCTTACTTAGCTCTTTCTTTCCTTCTTCCTTGCCTCCTTATTTCCTATGAAGGTTTTAATGATAAATATGTCACGTTTTTCTAAACTAGCTCGATGCAGTCTCACTGTGAATGCTGTTCAACTCTTGAATGTGTTGAATGTTGTCCACTGTTTTGAATAATGCACACTGTTTTCTGTGCTAGCCCTTAATAAATATAATTGTAATGTTCAGTATCATAGGCCTGACTCGCCATGTGTTCTCTGTATTGTCCAGGATTCAGTGTTTCATATTGTTCTTCCTTGCTTCCTTCAATATTGGTCCGATGAAGATCCCGATTAGTTCCTTAGCTACTGCTATCATCACCTTGACTTTTTCCATCCTTATCAAGCCTCGCCCTCCCAGCACATTTTCTTTGTATCATCCAGCATCGATCCCAACCTGAGGTCTACAGTGTACTGCAACGCCATAGCAGCAGGAGGGGTGGAGGAGTGGGACTTTGCTTGGTCCATGTACAAGAATGCTACCATAGCTTCGGAGGCTGATAAACTGATGTATGGTCTGTCCTGCAGCAAACAGCCTTGGCTGTTGAACAGGTCAGTAGGTCTGAGACAACTGTGCAGGATAACCTTTAACTGCTACATTCAGCTTGCTTAAAGGCCCCAGGAAATGGCATCTTACTTCCTTGATTTGATGTATTTCCTGTTGCAACAGGATGCTGGGGCATAACACAGTGAGGGATCATTCAAATGTCTAAACCAATGGAAAATCAGTCTGGGAGAGAAAGGCAGTTTTATTTGAGGGGCGGAGGGGCGGGATTGTTAAAAAATCTGTGGTTAATTTTATTGGTTGGAATGTATATTTACGCCTACTGGTGCAGCATGAGGTCACCATTAAAGATACTCTGTTTTCCAGCAAGTAAAAGTCATGTGAGTTCATTTCATGGGGACTGAACTGCTTTGACAGAGAGTGGTCTCTACTGTTTTGGACGGTGCCTACTGAGTAAGATGAGATGAAACTTTAATGATCCTGTGGGGAAATGGTACACTTTGGCCTGACTGTGGGTGTGTTTCAGGTATCTGCAATATTGTCTGGATCCAGAGAAGATCCGTAAGCAGGACGCCACCTACACCATCGTTTACATCGCTGGTAACGCCATCGGCCAGCCTCTGGCTTGGGACTTTGTCCGAGCCAACTGGGACCATATATTCAATGAGTGAGTTTTTCCTGATGGAGTGTTGCTCAATGGGTAGAGCAAGGCACTACCACTGCCAGGGTTGAGGGTTCTATTCCAATGGGGGCCACTTGTGCTAAAAATGTATGCAGTCATCGAAATCTAAGGGCAGTTTCAAACTACGGACCCGGGGCCGTTTCCGAGCATGATTCCCCCCAAAGTCCGGATCGTTTGGTTAGTGTGAACACTGCGTTCCGTCCTCGGGAACGGATCACAGACGGTTCAGGCGTCCCCGGGCAAGGAACAATTCAAGTGTGAACACAACTGTACCGTATGCGCGCAGCACGTGCCGATCTCGACCTCCGAACACCGCATACATAAATGATAAAGTAGGAAGGCAGCCGAGAGGGTCTTCCTGCTGAGTGTTGCTCTCATCTCTCTCTCTGCTCGGGAACGGAACAACATTGGTAATGTGAAAGCTGGCCGGCGGGGGAGGGGGGAGTGGGGGGACCATCGTTCTCGGGGACGGAACCGTTCCTAATGTGAAAACGACCTAAGGAGGTTTGGATCAAATCATTCACCAAAACAGGAGATGTTACACAGTATGGAGTTGTCAATGATTTAAGAAGAGTCAAAGTCTTTTCACAAGGTATCTTGTTTGTGCCTTTTCTTCAGCTATGGCGGTGGGTCGTTCTCCTTTGGAAGACTAATTGATGGAGTGACCAAACGTTTCTCCACTGAATATGAGTACAAACAGGTACAGTTCCACTTATATTAGTTGTTTTTAAGGTAACAGTTGGACTCCTCTGTGAGCTCTGATACTTCATTTGTTTAACATCTACAATTCGCGAGGAAGTTGATATCAGTGATATTGATACTGATGTCTGCCAGGTAGCATGGGTTTAGAGGGGTTAACACGTAGGCGAAGGTCACGGGTTCAATCCCCGCAACAAAGCTCTCACCTCTGACCCCTCTATTGAAATGTGTACATGTGTGTGTCTCAACAAATTATACTAGGTGTTATCTGGCAATTGAGTGCTCTAAAAGGATGATGTTGATGAAAAATCTACGATACTGGGGTTTCATCCTGATATACGTTAGTATATCCTGGTATATTATGGTATACTATATTATATCCTGGTATATACTGTTATAATCTGGTAGACTATAGTATATACTGGTATATTATGGTATATGCTGGTATATTATGGTTTACCATGGTATGTACTGGTATATACTGATATACTCTGGTAAATACTGGTATATTCTGCTATATGCTGATATACTCCGGCGTAGGCTGGTATATTCTGGTTTACACTGTTATATTATGGTATATATTAGTAGTATATGCTGACACATTATATTGTTTACTAGTAAATTCTGGTGAACTGGTCAATCACATTTATATCAGAATTGACCATGTATTGAATGAGTATATGTATATCATTTTCCATCCTGTTCCGCTATAGCTGCAGCAGTTCAAAGAAGACCATGCAGAAGGAGGGTTTGGCTCGGCCACCACGGCTCTGGAACAGGCTCTGGAGAGAACCAGGGCCAACATGAACTGGGTGAACATGAACAAGGATCAGGTCCTCGCATGGTTCACTAATGAAGCCGCTTCTCCAGTATATTAACTCAAACACACTGCCCTGTCCAATACACAGTAGAACGTTTTTAAATGTAGTTTTCTATTATGCAAATCATTCTCTATGACTGCTAATGTTTTCTCCAGCTAAAACCAGATGTTTATCGATATATATAAATATTATGAATGTGATGTTTATGACTTTTTTTTTTTTACGGCACGGTGGCGCAGTGGTTAGCACTGTCGCCTCACAACAAGAAGGTCCTGGGTTCAAATCTCGCCTGGCCCTTTCTGTGTGGAGTTTGCATGTTCTCCCCGTGTTCGCGTGGGTTTCCTCCGGGTGCTCCGGTTTCCTCCCACAGTTAAAGACATGCTAATATATGTGTTTGTGTGAAGTGTAGTATATGATATGATGTGATGTACTATGTATATGATGCAATGTAAAGCCCTTTGAGACATGCTTGTATAAAAGGGCTATATAAATAAAACATGATTGATTGATTGATTAAAGACTTGATAAAGCCTTTTATAGATAACGTTTATTTGATACCAATACCTCCTTTTGTATGTTAACAATGTGGTGGATAAATACCATCAAACCCTGACTAATTCTGAATAATGGAGTTGCTATCGTTTTTAAAGAGCACAGATTTTTAGGGTGCTTTCACACCTGCCTCGTTTAGTCCGCTTGAATCTAACCCTGGTGCATTTTGGTTCACTTCACCATTCATCAACTGATTTGGACCAGAGCAAAAGAATAGGTGTGAAAGGAAACCGAACCAGCTAATACTAATACTAATGTATCATTCTCACATCTGGTGCGAACCAAGGAAGCGGACTAGAAGCGGACTATCAGGTGTGAAACCGCCCTCAAGTAGTCCGATATAACTTTCCTTTGCTTTGGGACTGTGGTTCCCAAAGTGACCAGGGTCCTTGAGGGAGTTCCAGTGGGTCCCCAACAAAATGAGGAACTCATTCATTTCACAGTTCATTCACTAGAAGTTACTGCATTGAAAGAATATACAAGAATGACTAGGTTGGTAAACGTGAATGTGCTGTGTGCAGTTTATAGACGCCACAGTACAGGATTTATGGGTATTGACGTTTTTCAAACAGTTACCTCTCACTGTCTCGCTGCCAAAGGTCAAAGTTGTGCAGCTACTGCAGCTATAATCTTTAATGTGTTGACTCTGACATTGATGCTGTTTACTGACAGCAATAAGCCAGAATTCACCTGTTCAATCAGTATTTTACTGTTAATCTACTATAATTAAATAATAATAATAACGATAGTTATCTGGTCACAGGTGTGTGTGTTCATTGGTTGTTTCAGAACTGAAGACTGGAACTATCTGTTTTGTAGATTCCAGTAATATCGTCATGATCAGCCTAGATTCTGATTCAGCTGTGTCCAGGATCAAATGTATATCGTGAGGTTTACTGCAGCGTCTCAACCACTAACTGTGTTTACTCAAGGCAGAGAGAAAAGGTGCCAATTAACTGGTCCCAGTTCAGCTGCCTGTTAGCCCAGTAGGGGTCTTTCCTTAAACACTTTAGAATGGATGTGTTCTCTGTTTAGCACCCCAGTGTTTGTCTAGGTTCAGCTACGTCTCTGCCGGGCTTCAGACTCAGAATGACGAAGAGGACTGAGCCTGGTACCAAGTCAGCATGATTTCATTATCTTCATGTTCTAAAATCTTGTCACAGAAGTATAAAACAATATATCCATCTGAATTCTGAATGAATAGAAAAAGAATACAAAACTCAGGGCCCGTTATGATAAATAATGCATTTTATTCTCCGTACTCTTCACATTGTGAAAACCCAAATAAATATATAGTTCTATTTACAGTTCTTTTAAAAAACATACAGAAGAAAATAATATTTTGTTAAAATGTAAACAAGACGTTTTGTCCTTGTCCTTCGTCAGAGGTCATTGTTGCAATGAAAGTGGATAAGCAGACAGTCAGATATCAGCGGCCATGTCTCTCAGCACTGTCCAGAGAAGGCACCATGTTGTAGTTGTTGCTGTGGCGTCCAATGCTGCTGATTGGTGAAGCAAACTCCACTGGAAACCTGACAACAGACAACAGACAAACAGAGTTACTGACACTGCCATTGACAACCATTCAACTGTGAAGATGAAACTCAAACAAATGAAACGTAAACCAAAATAACACATTTCATGGTATCACTATACTTTACACACATTTGATACCTGTGTATTCTCATGTGTAATAAGCTATGGAAAATCAGTAAGTAAATAGTAATCAGTTAGTAAAATAAGTAAATTGTTAATGAAAATCCTTCCTAATCCATGTCCTTACAAGAGTTTAGCAACACACTAAAAAGTCACATCTCTGATGGAAAATCCACTATTAAAAGTTGTAAGGTTATGAGACCATGGATATGAACATACCTGGTATGAGTGCTGTAGCGAGGAGAGCTGGGGTGTGCAGGCCTGCGCCAGTGTGTCTATGGTATCACAGCCTGGTTCCTGTGGGCTGTAGCTGGCTGCCGGCTGACCCAGGATCTGGCTGAGGGTTTGGGGCTGCTCCACGAAGCCTGTGGGGGATTTCTGCTCCAGCGCCTCCTCGTTGAGGCCCAGCTGGGCCGACAGGTAGGAGATGTATCGGACGGTGAGGCGCAGCGTCTCGATCTTGGTCAGGGTCTGTCCGGCCGGGGCCACCGAGGGCGGGAGGTAGGTCCTGAGGTGATGCAGAGCCTTGGTCAGATCCCTCATCCTCAGCTTCTCCTTCTCGCTGGCGCTCTCCCTCTGCTTGCTGCGGATCCGGGTCGTCCTGGTTCGGCCCGACTTCCGGCCGGGTCTGGACGACGAGGAGCGAGCAGAGAGTTTGAGACTCTGGGAGTATCCGGTCTTGGGAGTGGACCCTGACAGCTGCCGGTAGGAAGGGGACAAGCTGGAGTCCATGGAGGGGACGGGGGAGAGGGTCTCCGGAGGGGAGAGGGTCTCCAGGGAGGAGATGCTGGAGAGATCGGAGTCGGAGCACCACTGGTACTGCAGGCCATAGGCGAGCAGAGGGACGGAGGAGGTATCCATGTCGTGCGGAGGGACACAGTGGTCAGACTGGGAAGACTAGGAGGCTGTGAGTGCCGCTCAGCTCCGTCCCTCTGGTTTATAAGTCCAGGCCAGGCCGCAGAGGTGTGAAGTGACACCTCCGCAGACTCTCCCAAACCATCACTGTCTGAAGCAGAGGCTACTGCTCCTGAACACACACACACTCCCTCACTCAGACCCTCCTCTCTCTCTGCCTCTCTCTATGTCTGGGAAAGTTCAGCTGCAGGAGTGGAAGTGTGAATTTCGACTCCTGCTCAGAACAATAAACAGTTTTTGCTTCTTGGGTTTTTGTCTCTGCCACGACCCTGATGCGTTTTGCACATGTTTTGGGGTGAAAGGAGATTTGTGTTTTGGAATATCTGTTCTGACCTGATTGCTCTTGCAGCTATAATAGGGACGCGCCAGGATGAAACTGCGTCTGTTGTGAATATTTTTAACACGTCTTCGTCTTGAGGGGATACTGTTTGATCACGGTCATGTCATGGTCCTGTATATTTCAGCGGGTAGAGCGAGGCGCTAGCGCGTATCTTAACTTCTCTCTTACGTGATCCTTTCATGGTCACAGGAATATGGTTAGGCTGCTGTGACCTCTGACCCTTCACCTCCCTTATCCTGATCTAGGAAGTGAAGATCATGCTACCGTCGCTCTCTCGTTGTAAGTAGGTCCGGATAAGAGCTTGTGCTAAATGCCCACAATGTAAATGTGATGATGTCTAATGAAGTGTGATGACCTGTATTAGCCGGCTAAAGAGGAGGTGTGATGGTTTCACACTGCTGAGAACTGAGTCTGGAGGCGTCGCTTCACACCTCAGCTGTGAGAACCAGGCCTGCTAGAAACTACTGTCACCGCTAAGCTCTCTCTGTCCCTCTCTCTCTCTTTCTCCGCATCTCCCTTTCTCTCCCTTTCTGCCCATCTCTCTCTCTCTCTCTCTCTCTCTCTCTCTCTCTCTCTCTCTCTCTCTCTCTCTCTCTCTCTCTCTCTCTCTCTCTCTCTCTCTCTCTCTCTCTCTCTCTCTCTCTCTCTCTCTCTCTCTCTCTCTCTCTCGTCCTCTCACCCTTCCCTGTCTTTCACTTGTCCCC
>OMOT01032238.1:1833-18442 GCA_900312575.1 Acanthochaenus luetkenii
GGAACACCCACATAGACACACACACACACGCTCTCACGCACAGTCCTATGTACTGTATAGCCACCTGCCTCTGTACCGTTACTCAGGAGGGAAAATATAGCAGTAAGAAATAAATCTCGTCCAGTAGAGCGTGAAGGTATTGAGTTTTCCCACATGTGTCGCCTGTTCTCATGGTTTCGGGCAGACCAGTGCACCTTTACACCAGTGGATCTCAGGATCATGTGAAAATCTTTTTGGTGCAAGTACTTTCTGATTTAAGAAAACTATTTCCGTCGCTCAGTCGTCCATCTCAGCGGATGAAATCATCCTCTGACATTAGAAAAGTCTGCCTGTTGTTTCTCCGTGTTTTTCGGGCAGAGATATACACCCACACCCCACGTGACATCATTACTTTATCTATAAGGGTCTACTTCCAAATGTCAGGCACATGCCCCGAGGAATGCCACACAACCCCGGGCCGAATATTAGATGAGGAGGGAAGTAATGGTCCGGCATACAGGCCATCGTCAGGCTGTTAATAAAGACCAGACAACGCTGCTGGCTGTTGGATTCAAACGGAATCTTTTCAGCACACTGCCAATGGGGATTACAGTGAGGGACGTGTTGAGCGAACCACGGCTGCCCACAATCATGAACAACGGCCATATCCGTTTTCAAGTAGAGAGATGAAGGTCAATTTTGCCATTCAATTTATTTGTTATGGGTTTTTTTGTGTGTTTTTTTTTCTCAGCCATATCATAACAACTTACAGGCCACACACAGGCAACATTTTGAGACAGTCTATATGGGCAATTTTGCCAGCAATTATAACTTGCGGTGTTATTTCCATTACACTGTGGTTCCTTATACCCCACTATATTATTTTCTCTAACTTTATTCCTCTTGCCAACCCATATTGTTCGTCCCCAATACCTCGAATGGTTCCTGAGTATCATGGCCTTGTGATGGAGAGTTTACCTTACAGTGCCTGCTGAGTGTTTGTGTGTTGTCAACATCTATTGTCACACAACAGCCTCCAATGCTCAATAAATGCTCATAATACCATAATAATGCTGGAGTAAAGGTACAATTGCTTTTTTTCTGGTGGAAAATACACCGTTCTAGTGCACGGATGGCTCCCATAAATACACAAGGATTTATGTGCAGAACACAGATGTAGCCTTTTTATCTGACACTGTTATGAGCATGTGGATAATAACATTTATTCATTCCAATTAGAAAATCAAGATATGTCATTTTGGTATATTATTCATATTTCATTTTCCACATAAAATCCCTAAGACAGGTCTTGGTCTTGCCTTCATGTTTTGGTGTTGACTGTATTCACTTCACTGCTTTTTACCTTTACTTACTCAGGGAATACTTGTTGTTCAGTGACGCCCTGCATCATAATCCTGCATTTACACTCTCTCACACCTCACTGAGCAGCTCCACTGGTACAACGCTGCTACCTTCTTCACAAATATGTGACATGTAAAAGCAGAGCTACGGGACAGATGGACACCCAGGCTGTCTGGATGCCCCCTCTCATTAATTCCTCCTGGTGCTGTTGACCCGGTGTGGCCAGGAGAGGACTCAGTTCTGGCACAGCCAGTCAATGCAGCAGGTTAAACCATGTGCACAATCTGTTTACATCTATAATTATAAGGCATCACCCTGCCCATGGGTAGCTAGGGTTCAAGAACATCTGCTCTGAGTGCTGCACCAGAAGGACGGCTGGAGTTGGAGAGGTTCACGGTTATATTTGGTGAGGATAAATCTACTGCGATAGGTGTATTATGTGAGTGTGTGTGTGTGTTGGAGGCGGGTCAGAGGGGCAGACAGACACAATGCACACAGTATCTATATCTGGCTGGAGAGAGAGAGCAAAAAAGACAGGTAGAGAGACAAAAAGAAAAAGACATACGTGTATGTAGGCGGTCATGCGTGTGTATATGACACAGTAATGCAGAGCGAGAAAGAAAGAGGGAACAGAGAGACACACACACACTGCATGTGTAAATGAGCATGTATGTTCCTATCTAGGTAGAGCGGAGAGAGACAGACGCAGTCTAATAGCATAATGATATTAATGAGAGACCATTCATCATGCAGACTCATCACTTAAGATGATGAATACCAGCAATTTAAAGGAGAGACCCGAGTCGAACATGCGGCTCTCTGCTCGACTAGCTAACATTTCAGTCTATTATGCCGCGTGTCTCCGCAGACTTAAACTGAATGAACCGATGAGACACTAACAAACTGCATATTTACTTGAATATATCAGGAACTAAATTGAAAAGATCAGTGAAGTATTATTGGAAAACGGAGACACACACAAGAATCTAATTAAACACATGCATGCATACACACATACACATGCGCTGGTGCACACGCGGGGGAAACACACACACACGCACACACACACACACACACACATTCACACAGTCCAACCATCAAACCCCTGGAAACATCTTGATTCCCCTCCCTTTTAAGTGCAGCATAAGAAACACATTTGAATTAGACACAGTTAATTAATTACTCCCATCGTGAACCTCTCTGCATAATTGTAAATGCTGATATGTTCATTGCTATGGGGGAATGGTAAATAGACACATAAACTTTAGAAGTGATAGAAATCAAATGGGAGAGGCCTGGCTAATTAAAGGGATCTAACATTAGCTGATTAGGGAAAGCTGAAGTCTTATCTGGAACCCTCCATGGCAAAAGAGAGAAAACATACCCGAATGAGATAGAGCAGGGTTTGTTAAGAAAACACTGCTGTGTCGTTCATGAATAATTCACCCGTAAGGAGTTTGTTTGTTACCCAGTTGTAAGAGTTAAGGCATTAAAAAACATGTTTTTTTGCCTTAGTTAAAAAAAGATCAGGAGTTGCTGCAGATGCTTTTATTTTTTATTTTTAGACTCAAACAGTATCAACCATAACAGGCCGACTCAACCTTGGAAAAGTAACTGTCGGTTATTTATCATCATAGTCTCTTATTTTTATTTTTTATTTTTTCCTTCCCTGCAATAATGATAAAAAAAAGAAGGCAAATCTACATCATCAAACAACAACACAGCTGCTTTTCCAGTACTGTGCATTAGCTTGAATCTTGTTTGCCTTGTGGGGGATGAAATTGAAATAGGCTTTAATGCATGGGACCGGTGCCAGAGAGAGATTGCATTCAAATTGTACGTCTGCATTGACACATTTATAAATACCAATATGCTGTTTTGGGAAGAAACAAATGGTACATTCACAAATTCACAGGATAAACACGTCTATGTCTATCATACTGTATATGAGTGAGTATATTTTCATAATCAGAAATCGTGCTCTGATGATTACATTTCTCCCTCTGAAAACGTAATTCATTATGTATTAAATCTCTTATTTTCTCGTGTTTTTATTTCCATCCTTAAGCCAATTAGTGCTATTGTCTTTCATTTATTTCATTGCACAAACCTCAAGATAATTAGCATGTATTAAATCAGAGCTATTAAATGGTAAATGGTTACTGTGCTAATTTACCCAGTAATGAGTGCAATTATAGAAATGTCATTTTTGCAATAAGTTAAATCCAATAACCTCTGTGTATACAAGCATATGTTCTACATGAAGGAAAAAAAATCCCTCTGGCAGACAAAAATCTATCAACTCATGTTCCCATCTTGAGGGCGATGTTTCAGTGTCGGACCAGTAATAACAGCGTGTGGGAAGAATGCACTTAAATCACTCAAGCTCTGGCAATATACAGTTTTGAACCCAAGAGTGCGACCAGACAAGTGTGTTCTTTTGAGTGCAACCGGCGAGACGTTATATCTTCCAGCTTTTCTCAGCCCCTTTCATTTTGGCCGACAGCACTTACTTTGAGATGAGACAAAGGAACCAAAAAAAAAAACACGACCAAAAAAATACCCATCACTATCAAAGGATCCTGAAGTTTGGATTGGACAACGGGGCGCTGACAACCAAGCAGCTCTGTGTGACTACGGTTTCACGTTGCCCTTCTTCGGGTGGTTCCTCTCAGTCTGGCCCCGTCATCCTGTCTCTCCCTCTCTTAGACGGTGTCTCTCAGCATGTCAATTTCAGTCTGTCCTCGTCTCTTTCTCTCACCTCATCTGTTTTTCTTTCTCTATCTCCTGGTCTTCTCTCTTTCTGTCTGTCTCCGTCTCTCTCTCTCCCTTGGTCTCCACTCTCCACCTCTCCACACACAGATCATCCTGTATTTCAGTGCATCCAGTGGTTCTAGCAATAGCAGTGAGCACACTATTGGACCCATTAGTCCAATATCCCAGTGTTGAGTGGAGACGATGAGAAATGGATGGTCAGTGCTGCGGGTTGCGTGCACTGCCTGGAGTTTTGTGAGGTGTGTGTGGGCAGCGATGAGTGTGATGAGTGTGTGGTTTAATGGATGGCTGTGAAGTGTGTGTGCATCTATGTGTGTGTGTGTGTGTGTGTGTGTGGAAGAGAGGGAGAGAATGCAAGAAAGAAAATGAAAACTGAAAAAGCGGATACAGTAACGGTCGTGTATTATACGGTAACCGTGTATGACACTGTTTTATGTATCAACAAGATGCATATGTGAGCATATGAGGATTGTAGTAAAGGGAATAAGGGTATATATGGAAAATGTACATGGGTGTGTGTTTGTGTGTGCGAGTGTGTGTGTGTGTGTGTAAATGTTTTGCTCCTCTCGATCACCGATTTTTCATTTGTTGTTCTAAAACTCCCGGTGTCTGGTAGGTCTTTCCCTGGAAAGCATTTCCGGAAATAGGAACAACGGTTTCTTTGGAATAAATAGATGAATAACTAATTGGCGATAGCCACCATGGCTGAACAGACACACTCTAATTTCATCAACAGAAAATCCAAGGAAAATGAAACGGATGAATTGTGCAGAGGAGGGCAAGCATGCTACAAAGGAAATCATCATCATCACTGTTCCAAGATGAAAAGCACTCAAAGATTGAGCATGGGTCAGTGCCTGAATTGAGATGCAGCTTGTTAGCTAAACACTAATGTGGGTCCGGTGCTAACATTACTGTAAGCAGTCGCTGTCTTTTGTTGATGCAACATTAGTATTGGTTGAGTATTTACTTGCAGCTATCGTCAGGAATACATACAATTGGAGATTCGGGTTTTCGCACAACAGCGCAGATACAGTTATGTCCTGTATTTGTGGCAGACATTTGATGGCACACGTCCGCTTTACTGAGTTCCTCTCTACAGTGAGTGACCACGGTGCCTCAGTAGGAGTGAGGGGCTTCCAGTCCTCACCTCTCCCTCATTTATCACTCCTTACAGCAATGGAATCTTCCCCTCCGTGTTCAGACACATCCACCGGCTCCATAACTCACTCCTCTGACGGCTTGACAGCCCGCTGAGTGTGCGCGCGCCAACGTGTGCGCGTGTGTATGTGGCTCATTGTTGCTTGCTTTGTGTAAATGGGCCTCTGCGTGAATTCGTGCGGGCCATCTCTCAGCTGTGCATAAGTGCGTGCGCGCATGTCTGAATCTGTGTGAATGTGTGTTCCGTGAATGTGCATCAAGCCCCACGCACACAAACACACACACACACACAAAGGGCTTTCTGTTCCGTGCCGAAAATGTATCACAGTTTCCTCCCCAGGACGTGACGGGACAGGTGTGAAAGGCTGGTGGCGGGGCCTTGGATAGGGGATAATGTAAACAGCCCGGAATGTGATCCACATCACAGCCACTGATTTAGGAGAGGGGCTTGGAGGGGCAAGAGGCCGCATACCCCACTGCAACAAAAGAAATGGAACATTATCCCCATGACAATCAAACCCTGCTTAAGTTGCCCTTTCAACCAATTGCCAATGTCTGTCAACTTCCCGGGCGACTAATGGTGCTTTTAGCTTCGCTGGTGATTTATGTATGTTATATTACCAGGAGCGAGCAGATACTGAGCCTGGTCTAATTGTGGGCTCTGGCTGCAGGAATCCTCAACACTGCCAACCATGTCAAATTTTGACATTTAATATCATATTCAGTCTTATAATCTCATTTTTCATTAAACAGGTGGAACATTTTGTCAGCAGGGTGAGATAATTCCACTTATTTCAGGAATGTTTCTAGCAAAAAAAAAATAGTAGTAATCTTGAATCAAGGAGGAATGAGGCAAATCACTCCACTTCCAAGAAAGAAGATGACAATGGCTTGTTTTAGGAAATACAAGATTGTAAGAATCAATACTAGATCAAATGAAGACACTGTTTTCATTGAAACAGCCAATGACCGGCATACCGCGGAGCTCCAGGAACACTCAAATGTGGTTTGGAGATAAGATAACCTGCAGGCTGCGTCTGAACTTGTCACTCCATCTGAACATATCACTCATCCATGGTTATTTTTCTCGATCATGAGGAGCTCGTATGACCACGAAATGTCTGTCAGGCTTAAAATGTTTCAGACTTCTGGGGGGAAAACAAAGCTGGCTGGCTGCGTTTTACTCAAGTGTTGGCTATCAAATGCACGCATGCATGAATGCAGACACAGACACAGACACACACACAGACACACACACTCACATCTTTGGTCCGGGATGAGTTCGGCTGAACCAGTACATTAAAAATGGTCGGTGAATCTGCCTTGATGAATCTCCCTGACCTGTTGGATCATCTGTTTGAACTGACAGGCCAAAAGGGCAGGAGGATTAGTCGTTTATTAAGCAGGGGAGCCTGCTCTTTAATCACAGGTGTTGTTTAGGAGACAGGATAGTGTTGCCATACGCTGCCGGCGCCACCACTCGCTGCAGGAACCATGTAAAAAAAAACACAACACACACACACAAAAAACAGAGCTCCTAGAATAGTACCAATCTGTTGTAGTACCAACCCCAATTAAAAAGAGTGCCACAAAGATAGTATGACATTTAGATGTACAGCGACTCTATGTGTTGGCGACTCATTTCTAACCTAGCGCCTTCGGATGTTATCATTATCTCACAACGCTTGTTATCTGCCGCTTACTATCATCACTGAGTCACATCTGAGAGTTGGCTTGGAAATATGTGACTTATAAAGGGCAAAAATAATAGAAGAACATAAAATATATGAAAATCCAACAGCCTTTTTTCTTGCACCTCCCGTTGAGCCACAGCGAGTCACTTCCTCGCACGTATCCCCCCGGTTGCAAGGATTCAAGTACACTAAACAGCTAATTAGCACTAAGAAGATCATAAAAATCTATGGCAAATTAGACCATTAGAAAATCACATTATTTGAATACATCTAACGGTGTACATGTAATATACTAGGTTGGCAGTCTGTTTGAAATTATGTTGAGGCATATATTCCTTACTTGGATTCCCTCTAGATGAAACCAAAGCAGTCCCTCATCTTCAGAAGGTTACTATATCCGAGTTAAAGGGACAATTCTCATTCTTCCCCCAACTGTAAGTAATATATATACTTCTTTACAAATGGTCCTATAAGCTCTCCTTAATCAATATTGTATAATCTACTATTCAATGTTCTTAAAGTAATTCCGCAACTTTTTCATATAAATAAATGTCCGTTTTGCTCCTCTCTGTCACCGATTGATACAAAGCATACAGAGCAGGAAGTGATGCGTTTGACATTTCCCGCAGCATCAACGGTTGTTTGGAATAAACAAGAAGAAAAATGAAATAGCTTTAACAGGAAGAGAGTTTTAACAGAAAATCCAAGGAAAGAGAAAACAGATTAATCGCTAACTAAACTAAAGTGAACATCAGCGTCGCCTTCCGAAGATGAAAAGCACTCGACGGTGAGGAGGGGCGGCGAGAAGAGACGCGGCTATTTTTCTTTTGGACTGGTTTGGCTTTGCTATCGTTTATTAGCCGCAGTCTACATTGAGTGTGTTTATTAATACAGTATGTTGGGCCGGTGCCTAGTGTTCACAGTGTCCTTGTATTTCAGCGAACTCATTACATCTTTGAGACATGAACGTCCCCAGGCTAAGCTAGATGGCAAGTTTGTCATTTTGTTACGAAACGCTCACGTATTCAAGTATTTAGTGACAGATGGTTATTTCACAAATGCAGTCGAGTAATCACAGTGGGGTGTATAGTAGGATATTTGCTCTGAAATGAAGGTAAAAGTATCACGTTCGCTTATAAGTTTAAGTACTCAAACCTGTACTTAAGTGAAGTGCACGAGTTAAAGTATATAGTTTCGTTCAACCCCTTGCAGTGGCAATAGGGATTTGGTTTCTTGGGATTAACTGCTGTGGTAGGCGTGACGGACAATCCTCGTTGGTAACCGAAGACTCATGATGACCATGAATGTCTGACATTGTCTTAACTCCCAAAGAGTCCTAAAGGGAGGAAGTGGTGTGACAAAATACCACGGACGCCTACGCCAATAACTTTGTAGAGATCTACAATATCCTGATTGTGCAAAACAATTAAGGTTAAGAGTTAAAAGCGTCTCGTGACTAGCAGAGCGATGTCGAGTTTAAACAGATCCCTTGTGGTTTAGATCAGCACAGACTGTGTTTAGTGTGGACAAGTACACTACTGCAACTTTATCCTATTGCCGCTTCAAAACTTCAAATCATCCGGTTTCACTTGGGAAAAATACAACCAGAGCGCCAGTCCCTGCTTGTTGCTCGATGACTAATCTCAGCTTGCCGTTGGCCTTGACATTTCACACGATCCCGTTGACAAGTGTATAGGTGTGAAAATGTCATGAAACGGGGGAAATGGCAGTGTTTACCAAAAGCTTATGTGCCTCACATTTTGTCCTCTGAATCGCAGCCAGAACCGAAACATGGCTTTCTGTGTTCTGTGCCGAAGGTGCAGTGACACTTCTTTCTCTAATGCAGGAAAAGAGAGAGAGAGAGAGAGAGAGAGAGAGGCTACGACATCAAAGCACAGGTGGAGAGCTACTAACATAGGGGCCGGGTAGGATGAAGGGATCGCATCGCTTGAGATAAAAGGCCAGGCGTCGCAGACACCAAAACAAGGCCTCCGTATCACCAAGGGCCCAATATCTCTCACCTGTTACAATATTGCCTTCAAAAGGTCCCGTTTTATCTTTTGTGCACGAGGTATCTGTGACAGTGTGTGTGTGTGTGTGTGTGTGTGTGTGTGTGGCGGACAGATGTGTGCTATTGTGTGCCAGAACCGCATTGTGTGTTCCGTCTGCTCAGGCTCCCGCACGCTGCTCGCGCATATGTTGATACCTCTCGCCGTCTGAAGCTTCCTCTCTATCTCTGTCTCTATTTGAGGCGACTCTACAGCACAGAAGCCTTTGAGGCCGGCGACAAAAGCAACCATCACACAGACAAGACGAGCTCAGAGCTGTATATAACCACATTTGATCCACTGGCATTGTCGAAGATGCTCCACTTTATACGAAGAAGTGAGAGATGCCACCGTCTCTCTGATATTGCCATTGCTCCTACGGCTCTGTCTCGCTGAACCACTTAGATTTTTTAGAGGTACGCAAGGACCACTTGATATTTTGAACTCGGCTGTGCACGTGTTCATTTTCTTCCGTAGGGGAGAGGAACCTGTGGAGCGACGGGGTCTGAGATGATGCTCCCAGCTCCCCTCAATCATTAATCACTGGGAAGCTCGCTGGCGACGATAGCTCAATCTTGAAATGTATTAAAGTTAAAAACCCAGTCTGTCAGAGTGATGAATTAATAATAATGTGAACATGAAGGTCTATTCAAAGTGGGGAGAAACTGGGAAGAATCAAGGTCTCCTCGCCGCTACCACTTTGAGATCCATGCAGAGGTGCTAAATAAAATATGAATATTAAAATATACCAAGGGGAAACTTTAGGCAACGTCCACACAGGCGTTTTAGCACCATTTCAGAAATGATCTCCGTCCACACTAACACACCTGACAACGCACATCACATGACCATTCACGTACACTGGGCACACGCGTGCCGGTGTAAAGAGGAAGCAGATTGTCTATTCTGCGGTTTTAAGACATCATGCAGAATTTATGCTTTGTTCGTTTACAGTTTCAACAAAACAAGCATAGATAACAAAAGGAAGGTCCTCCATGTTTATGTCCACCGCCCTGACCCGCAAACCGTGCCTTCAAGAGTCCGAATGAACATCCGATCACCATGCGTGCCTTGCAAAGTGATAGCCCATAATACGTAGCCTTTCGCTGAGGTGGATCAGGTCCGATCTGGATATTCTAAAATGTTCTTGCCATTTCTCAGGAACCACAACTTCATTGATACATTTATCCCACCAGGCAGTGGTTCTTCCCGGCCTCACCCAAAACCGGCTCTCCACGTAGGGCTGATAACGCTGTTGGATAATAGCTTGCGTCCTGAGCATGTAGGCAGTAGGAGCATTATACAATGCAGAATTTAACCGCACAACAGTTGCTAGCATAGACAACAAGGTCAGCAACGCTAGTAGACGAGGCTGATAGTTGTCGTTTGTTTTCTTCTGGAAAAGGGTCACGTGATAGGGGGGTGACGAATCAGGGAAGGACACGTCGTGACTGATGAAACCCAATCAGGAAGCGAACGTGGGTATCTGAGTCATCGTTTTCAAAAGTCTCTGTTTCCACCCGTCCACATTAAAACACATTCAAACTAAATCGGGGTCAGCAGCGTTTTGAAAAGTCTCAGGTTTTAGGGGTTCGAATACGTCGTAGTAGTGTGGACACTAGGCGTAAATGTGGGGAATCATAGTGTGGATAACTTTGCAAATGCAAGAGTGGCTGGACTCACATCAGACACATATTACATGAAATGTATTTTTGACTCCTTGAAGTGTCATTTTGCATGTATTTTGTTTGGTGCTGCCAAAAGCAATTAGCAATTTCGTGTTCTCTTCCTGGCAGGGTTCAGAGGTAATCACAGCAAAAGAGGTGATACATTCTAGTGGGAAAACCATCTGGTCCTTTCGCATGGTCTCTTTGCTACAATATGTTCCTCCTAATAATATAGCATGGCTGTCTTCAGTAGGAAATAATTTAGAGAAACATATAATGTGAATAACTATATATATAATAATAAAAAGTACTAAAAGTATGAACTGTAATGTTATAATAGCAGTGGGATATGGTGTATTTGTATGTCTACAAAAAGGCTCAGCAGATCAACACAGTTCACCAATGGGCGACAGTGACGATTTGCACTCCCTACTGTTGGGAAGAAAATATTAAACGTTTCAAATAAAAACGTTGAAAACACATTTATTTGTAAACATTTTTTATCAAGATAGACTGACTTGGCCTACCTGATAAATTGTCATGATGTCGTCTGTGATTGGTGTGATATGCGGCCGCATTAGAAGCCCTCCTGTGGCACTCTCGCCTGGATATTACGGTGCTGTGACGACTGCGTTGTTAGCTCTAATGTTGTAGCATTTTCTGGCGATGCACAGTTTGCGTAATGTGTAACATTTAAACCTATGTATAACCAATCGGTGGTCATGTAGTTATTTAGCTATAGGCTACTTCGCTTCTCCCTCTTTCTTGCTCCTCTGCCCATTTCACCCCCGGTTTTAAAACCCTAAAATCGCCACTGGTTGAGTACACTTGTATTTTTGCCTGGAAAACTGTCTATGGACGCTAACTAGATTTAGCTTCAAATGCTCTTTTCTTTTTAACTTTACTGGCTGGGGAAGTGATCGAATACCGAAGGAGGGTCAATTGCTCAAGGGCTATGAAGGGCTATGACGTTGCCCAACAAAAGTACACAAACAGCGATGCCCTGCACGGCAGACGTGTTGTCTTTCAAGTTTGTCTTTCACATTTTACAACAAACTTGCGTGCATCCCCCACCGCAGCGATGGTGGGATCGCTCCCAGCCCAGCTCCATGGCAGCAAAAACAAGGAATCTGCCTCACAACTGTGTTCATCTGCAGGTAGACACAGGGTGTGTTCGCTAAGCGGTGGGTGACCAGCCATAATGATGCGGCTTCCAGTGTTGCACTGTGTGCAGCTCAGGGCCGCTAGCAGCTGTAGGGCCTGTCTCAGCATTTCTCCTCCATCTGTGGGAGGCGGCGCGACATGCCAGATAACTGAGAGTTGGCCAGGAAGACGTCGGAAATGAGGCCAGGAGAGAAGCAGCAAGAGAGAGAGAGAGAGAGAGAGAGAGAGAGAGAGAGAGAGACATTTCTTAGTTTGCTGTGGAAACCCCTTATCCCAGCATTCCAGCAGTGTCTGGCAGAGGTGAAAGCAGAGTTCTCGTTTTATGATCACTTGCGCTCTCCTTTTTTTCATGGTCAACAGCCTGAAGGGTCGGGTATAAATGATGTCAACCCCGGTGCCATGAAATCTCTTTGTCTCACTTTCCTCCCATATTTTCTCTCTCGCTGTCTGCCTGTGTTATGCTATCTTTCTCTGCTCCACAGAATGGATTCTCAAAAATAGAGATGACATGTCTAAATGGCGTTTTATTTGCCAAACTATCGAGTCACAATGAAGCGGCGTTTCGAGAGCATCCTGCTTCCGTAATTTTATCTATTTCCGGTTGACACAGGATGTTGGGGCAGGACATACCGCGGGGAGGGATCGTTCAAAAGTGTCCTGCGGGACAGCAGTATCCTGTAGGGAGGGAATGGCACTTTTTTTTACGATTGTTCAATAATCTGCGATGATATTAATGGTTGGAATTGTTATGTATGCTTACTGGTACGCCATGATTTAACCACTAACAATGTGGGAAAGGTGATGGGGATAGCCGGGACATTATTATAAGGATTACATCACAAGTTTGAATCTTAGCTCTCTGGGTTTTGGCTTTAGGAAAGAGTGGATTTTGTACAGATGTGGACTGGGATGTCTTAGACCGTGGTAATAACATGTATTCTTAAATCGAGTGGCTGGCCTCTTCCAATAATGATACATAATGCTAATTTCAAGCATCATTCTGTACCTTGTCTGAGCCAGAACTCAAGACATCTAGCTGTATTCTTCAATAATGTACAGCATAGAGAAACTACGGGAGAGAAACCGTTGCCGTAGGCTACAGATGATCTGACAGCCCTCAAACGTCCTCTCCTCCTTTCACAGAGAGATCTCTCGCAAACTACATGGGCTCCTCACAGTTTGAATTGTTTTGGCTTCACTGAACTCTTCCGGCACTTCTCCTGTAATAATAGCGACGGCGGGGTGTACTAATCCCTCAGGATGACAATGTGAGGTACACGCATTTTCAAACTTAAACTAATGAAAACATCTAGAAGACTAATCATTAGTAGAGGTCAGAGCACAACATGAAATAATCACTGCCTTGTCGTTTTCCAAATCTATTTGTGAGCGCTAATCATCAGTAGAAATACTGATGATTAGTCTCCCGGGTGTCTTCGTTAGTCTAACCTTACAATTTACTGTGATCTCTTACTGTGGCATCTCTTTATACTATTTTTTACTACAGGCAGAGGAATGAAGTGTGGGTGCCTGGAGAGACCCCGAAACAGAAAGAGAGGCCAGTTATGCAGAGGCAGCAGATGCAGCTACACACACCTTATACAGAAGGAATGAATGCCACAATTATGTCTCTATGTGATTTTCTCTTTCTCTCTATGTTTTGAATGAACGTCATTGAACTATTTAAAGGCCAGACAGCTCTTTTCAAAATTCTGTCTGAAATCTTTTTCACTATTCAAGAAAGTCGCTCTATTGTATTATTCATTATTTGATGGTCTAAAAAGAGACATCTGCAAGGTCAACTGGTTCAAATTATGACACATTATTCCGTTGAAATCACGGAAAATAATTGCAAGGTTAATCGTTTTGGAAAAGCGCACAGTGTTCCAGCAGTGATTCAACACACAGTAACGTTAGAAAATAGATCATTTTGCACAAATGTGATAACTACGGATAAGATTGATAGTAATATCCACTTTTGCAGCACTGCGCACACCCAGACCATGCTATTTATTTCTGTGTGTGGCAGATCAGAAGTTCCCAAATTGTTTATCCATATACAAAAGCACAAATGCTTGATATAATTTGGGATGATGCATGAAAAGCCAATGAAGCATGATAATGCAAGAAAGCCGGGAAGAAAGTGAACGGGGAAGATAAAAAGGGCTTGAAAGGCAAAGCAAAACATTAAAGAAACCAAAATAAGCAGCTTGTGGAAAACCTAACGCAGCCGCGCTATAAACAAAATGACAGATCAGCTTGGCTTTGTTTCACATTTCTGCGACCCGAAAAGCTGATTTCCTGTTTATCTAGATGGTTAAGATAGGGAGAGTTAGGGCGCAATTTGAATCCTATTTCATCCGACAGTAACACGAGCATACTTGACATCTATGTGGTGACACATACTTTGCCACTCATATGACTCTATGACTCAGTGCAGTGTGTGTGTGTGTGTGTATGCATGTGCGTACATGTCTTTGTCTGTCAGTGTGTCTGCAGATGTATGAGTGGATGTGTCTGTGTGTGTGTGTGTGTGTGTGTGTGTGTGTACGATCTCACACATGCATACAACGCTTGGTGTAAGTGTATAAGAATGTGCAGACAGGAAAACCTGCAGGCCACTTTCTCACTGGCCCCAGATGAGCTCTGCTGCGAGTGAGACGGAGGAGAGAGAGGGGAGCGAGGGTGGAAAACTTGTCAGGACTCAAATAGAAGAGATAGCTATCAACAGGAAAGATGGATAAGATAGACACCCAGATAGAAAACAAGTATTTAAACACATCCAGTAGAAATCCTAACGCAGAACAGACGTGAACCGCGGGCCAAGAACCATTGGACCATTGGATTAGCACAGGGACCAGAACTCATTCATTACTACCAGCTGAACAGTTACAGTGCGGGCCTCATTGTCACGCCATTGTGTTGTTTACCATCTATAAAACGTGCCTCTGATACTTGCCCTTGCCTCGGGCCTACCCTGTAAATTAGAAAAACATTTCAGAGGGTTATAATAAATATCATGAAAGTAAATACTTGCAAATTGTTGCCATAGGTCTATCTCACTGGTGGGGGAACACTATGTCTTCATAATTACACCTGTATTTATGCCAAAACCTCCTAATTTCCCTGAAGCTATTGAAATGATCAGAAGAACTTTCACCAACTTCCCTTTTTGGATGTCGTCCAACCTCAACGGACGGCGTGTCGTATTTTAAAAAAAATCTTGTGCAAATACGTTTTAAGACATAAATCTGAAACATAAACCTCGTTAATTAATTAGCATTGCACACCACAGAGGAGGCTAATATTCAATAAATCATAGCCGTAGAGTTCATGTAAATAATAATCTGCCCGGGCAAAGTCAGAGTTAATTACGGTGCAGACGACTTCACAGAACTGCTTTTGCTGTACGACGGGAGTTTACGCAATCAGCCAGAAACGCAACTGTTTAAAAGGTGAGGTTCCCTCAGGCTGAGCCTTTGACAGCTTCAACTCTCACTGCTATCAAAATACATCGGCTCTTCCTGAGTTGAGGCCGACGGCTAAACACAAGGCAAAGTCACCAGGCTCTGGCATGAAACATAATACAATAGCCAATAAAGTTTTAACCTAAGCCTTGGCCTTAAAAACCTTAACGCATGAATGTAAAACGAACTCACTTGTCAGGAAACACCCTTTTAGCACCGGGGGGGAGTGGGTCGGTGGGAAGGGGTCGCTGGAGTCAATCAAAAGACTCGCCACGGAACGGGTCTAGAAACGTGTTCCATGTTCCGAGGAGGAAAAGTGGTCGGTCTGCTCGCCGTGCATTAATAACCGGGTCACAGACTAAAGCTACATGTGGCGTATTGATATCCGCTTCCCATCTAGGTTAATCTGTCCACCAACTGAACAAACTAAATCGGAGGCTATTCAGATTGGTAGCGTCGCCCTTTGGGAAGATCGGCGAACAACAAAAGACATGGAATCACTGCATGGCCACATGCTCCCAGGAACCTGACACCATTGATTGGGTTATTAGACACAGCCTTCTTTAAGGCTCTAATATGGGAGTGGCGCGCCAGATGAGGCAAGCGGCTCCTCGGTGCCACAGGGCAGCGTTCGTGTGTGTGAACACCGGCGGTAAATCAGCTGCCCGGACTTGATCTCTGCACCGCCGCAGCAGCTGACAGGGCTTGGAGAGTGACAAATTCCATGCAGCATAATTACCGTCATCGGAATACAAATTACTATAATCTTATTACCAAAAAAAAGTGGTAATTGTAATGTGTTTCAAAGAGAGGAAAGACAGAACAAACCCCCCCAAAAAACAATCACAGCTACATATTTGTGGAAAAACATAGGGGATGATTTAAGATATTGATTTGAAACTTTTGAAGGGTTAAAGGCATTTTGATTGTGGGGTTATTGAACTAGTGGCACTATTTAAATACGGTCTGTAAATTGCAATATTAAGTCTGTTTAATTTAGGATTTTAGGGATTTTGCTTTTCAACATACCTGACCAAATAAGTTTCATATTACATTACTGAGCTGGGCTACTCAAGTGGATTAGGGCACCAAGTGATATATCAGCAGGTAATAGCAATGAATCACATCTTGAGAGTAACCTTCCCTGGTCTATCAGGCCAGCAGCTGCTCAGCCTGTCAGGCTGTACTCTATGCGCCACAGCAGCAGCTGAGGAGCCATTTTGGGGCCTGATGCATTCAACAGCTGGTGGTGCCAAGCCCAGAGCGTAGGAGGAGGAGGGGGGGGGGGCTGT
>OMOT01032239.1:0-12516 GCA_900312575.1 Acanthochaenus luetkenii
TCAGCCATGTTGTGGTAAAGGACATCAGACCTGCAGAAGGGTCATAGTTAGGCTACAGGGAGGGTTAGGAATAAGACTTTGCTACCAACCCAGTATACCAACATACTGGTACTAACAAAACCAATATACCAGAACACACGCTACCACAAAAACATGCTAAATACCAAAAGTCAATTACACAGGATAACTAAAATGACAATGAAAACAAAATACAGACCGCAGTGCAAGTAATTTCAAGACATTTTGTAACATAATGACATTAAAAAGTGTCTCACCATGCTTTTGCCCTGAAGTGGGATTGTCCCTGCTGTGATCCTTTGGAGACCAAGTTGCGTACTTGAAATCCTCACAGAGTTTAGTTATATCATGTTGGGGTTTGTCCTGGTTGTTGGCATAGAGCGCTTTGAGCTTGTTCTGGGCATACATTTTGTCCTGTGACACACACACACACACACACAAACACACACACACACACACACACACACACACACATTATCCTGCACAGGAGCCAATTTAGTGATACATTTGTACATTTTTATAGTGCAATATTTTTGTGCCCACTATTATTACCTGTGTTTTTTATTGCCTTCCCTGTTTCTGGCATTGTTCTGCCAATTGCTGCTGTGACACCTGAATTTCCCCTAGGGGATCAATAAAGTGCAACTAATCTAATCTAATCCAAGCTAATTGTAATATGCCTTAGTCCTTAGGTAAATAGTGGTGGAGAATCGGTGAAGTAAAGTTAAATGGCTGCAGGCAGAGAATGAGCACGTCGTACTTAGCTTTACCTTTAGCTTTAACCTGTAATCTCTCAGCTTTAAGCTTTAACCTCAGTCTCCATCCCTCACACACACACACCCACACACACACTTATTTCTATGCTTATTGCTATGTTTTGGTTTTTAGATAAGATTAGATTAGATTGCACTTTATTGATCCCCTAGGGTAAATTCAGGGGCTGCTGTAACAGGTTGCCGCCCTCGACGGCGGCGCCACTACTTTAGTTTGAGGTCTTCCAGTAGCTATAAGAATGAATGATTCTCCTCTCACACACTCTGTACTTGACCGTCTGTTGGCAAGTTCCACAAAGAGCTTTAGAAAGATTTCAGTACCATTCGGGCAGTTTTCAGTTCCTCCCTGAGAGAAAGGGCCTCCTGTCTGAGGAACAGCATCTCTGCATCCTTGACCCGCAGAATCACCTGTAACATAATAAACGTAGATGTGAATACACGTTTTTTTTCTCAGCATCTGATTTTGCTCTGAAGGTGAGTAGGCTCCTTAAAACATGGAGTCCAGAACCTGAGTAAAGTTCATCAACTGTACAGTTCAGAGAAAGGTTTCTTTCAATAATTAGTACATATATGTGTTATGGTAATGTAGGAAGATGGTAAATGAGTCACATTTACCCTAAACATGTGGACACATTTACCTTAACATATATATATATATACTGTATATATAATATTGTAGGATTTACCAAAGGAAAATAGTTTCTTTGCAACCAGGAGAGTTGATGATACGAAGGTAAGGGGTCAACTCAAACCCTCTACATTGCGAGTTTGTAGCACTCGAGCCCTCTGAGCACATTTGTAGAGCTTGTTTATCAGACACGTACTTCCATCTCATAGAGGTCCTTTGCTTGAGAAGTCGCATTGGACTGTTTCCCGTTTTGCGAGGAACGTAGGTGGGATATCTCCTCTGTCACTCTCTGAGTCATTTCCTTCCAGGATACAAGGGGACAGAGGGAGATGGGGTGTGTGTGTGTGCGTGAGTGCAAGACAATGTGATATTTGGATAAATGGCATCAATTTTTATTCACCATTTATTCTGTTGAGATTTAGATTTGTTCAAGCTGTCACAAGAGGAGAGTGGTGAGGATATGTGATTACCTGAGGGTGTTAAAAAAAGATAGGATCAATGTTGGATAAATTCACCTATAATGAACACACTAATCTTTTTAACTTCAAATGTAAATGGCTCAAATAGGATCAAATCTTCATATTATAGCTTAATTTTAAAAATGTAATTGACTCACTAAATCCCACTTTTATCAGTGTCAGATTTGCGTTAGTGTGGGAGAGGTCCTGGCCAATATGGCATCAAGACTCCTAGTGGACACTGTGGTACTTCTGTCAAGAGTTTAGTTTTTAATCAGCATCAAGGAGAAAACCACTTCCTGGCCCCGCGTAAAAATACATATTATCCATGTTCATAAATTCAGTTGTAAGGAAGTAAGTCTAATACTTGCTATTTTACCTGTAGTCTAATTAGTAGTGGCGACATTTACAGGGATACAGGGATTACAATGATTACCCCCCGCAATACTTCAACAAAAATTGAAAAAGGTTGCCGTTTACATACATAGCCTGTCGAGTACCTGATTGCCTTTGAGCTCCTGGTTCTCTTTCTGGTACTGTAACAAGGCTTGTCTCTCAGCTTGCAGCTCCTGGCTCGTCTGACAGTTTTCCAGGCATTTCTGAGTGTGCTGAACCGACAAGACCTCGAGCTCCTTGTGTAATAACTGGATCTCCTTCCTGCGGTGACAAAACAGAAGCACAGGTGATGAATTGTAGAGTTATTGCTTGCTTGAGTTCAATTAAGTTCCGATATTAAATCTGAGTTCATTCTAACCCGGAATTTGCTGTTGTGGTGGGACACGCCGCCAACAACGCCCGTGTCCGCGCCACTCCCCTGCCCTGAGAGCTCAGCATCAGCACCATGGAGCCAGAGCAGGAAGTCCAAAAGGAGGCTGCCAGATGAGCCGTGACGGCACAGAGACAACCCCAGAACGCTATTTTATTTAATATTTCAATCCTGCATTTTTTTGTGTGTTCTTGTTGAGTTTTGTCATTATTTCTATTATACAATTCAGTTCCATTTGTATCTTTATTTTTTTTCGTGTTGAGGTGGAATGTTTTTTCCCCTTGTGTTATGTTTTTTTGTAATTTTTAAATGATCCAGAAATATGTGTCGGTCTTCCTATGCTAATAGGTTTTGTTACAGTTAGCTGTAGTACAACTGAGATTTCCCAAGTTCTCAATGATTTTAAAAGGGAATCCACCGAAACTGACTTTTAGATTTCTATTCTACAAAATAGATTTTCTCAAAATATCCCAGGATTTTTTTCAGTTCTTCATCACTTCAGTCATTCATTCTCCAGATGAAGGAAAATGCAATCATGTGGCATCATCAAATGCTTCCCCCCTCCCACAATTCTAAATATATAAAGGTGAGCGGAAGAACAATTTCTGATAAAGAAGGATAATGTGGAATAACTACAGTACATAGATGAAATTGTCCATCAGTACCGTAACTAAAATACAATTGTGAAAGGACCAGCACGTCACTCACTCATATTCGGTGCGCAGTTGTGTGATGTCAGCACTCTCCCTGATGTGTTGAGACCACTGGCTTCTCTCCAGCTCCTCTTTATGGACCTTCCTCATTGCTACAATTGCTGTAAACAGGCCAGAGAGAACAAAATTAACAAACTCCATAAATGTTTACCATTCTTCCCCAAAATAAGTAACTTTTCGCAATATACATTTTTCATACTTTTTATTTTTTAACTCTAACCATCCAGAGTTTGGGGAAGTTTGGGGAATCTTTTTCATTAAATTCCACCATTAGTCATAAAAAAATGTTTATACAAAATGTGAAATTCTGTTTCCATTAGCTTAATGGTCCTACTATGGCTTTCTTATTTGGTATGATTTATGGTTGAAGCACTTTTACCTGCCATTGTGGCAGCAGTCTCTTCCTTCAGCAGCTGGTCTTTCTCCTTCAGAAGTGCTGCCACCTCCCTCTGATGTTGCTGCTGCAGATCACTTACCAGCTTCCTGTGCATTTCCTCCATAGCAGTGAAACCTTGATCACAGTCAGCCTATATTGAAATATAGAGATAGTTTAAAATGTCCATTGATATAGTACATTATGTGGTGGCTATGTGTTATATTTAATAATGTTTTAATTTCATGGACATACAGTTATGATAATTTAAATATAAGATATATATATATAATAGTGATATAAAAGCAGAATATATTTTCACACTACCGCATATACTTAAGTAGCTTGGCAGCAGCACTTGCTTAGCACTCTTTTTGCTCTGTGCTGTGTTTTTCTGGTCAAGTATTTTTTCAAGTATAATCAATCTTGAACAACTGGAATTAAGGGAATCAAAGGGAATTAAGGAATCACATGCAATTTAAGAGCAAGAAATTGGAGTTGGAGGTTTTCGGCCCAAGTACATCAACAAAACAAGCTCCAAATGAGTAGGCTTACAATCATAGAAGTACTTAAGACTCAGAAAAGGAGGTACCTTTTTTGACAGATTCAGAAACAAAATTATTGGAGTGAAATAAGGTGACAGAATCTCTCATAAAGAAATACTATACTACTGTACTATCCAACACATGGCTATATCAATGAAATGGTTTGTGTTACCTTAAGTTTTTCAAAGTCTCTCTGGTACGCCTCTCTCGTGGCAACTGCATCGCCTTCCACCATTTGGTTCCCTAGCTCCTCTTTTGTTTTTGCCTCTACCTCGTTGATTTGCCCCTTCTTTGCCCCCATGGATGATACTTTGACCTGGTTGTTTGGTCCATGTATTATCAGTGCATCTGCTGGAGGGCCTGAGTTCAGGGTCAGGTCTGGTGGGAAGTTTCCAGTGGGAGTTTCAGTGGGAGGAGGAGCCTCCATGCAGGATTTATCTTTGGAAACGCAAGCAGTCTTGGCATAGTAACTATGCAAGTGTTTCATCTCCTGTTCATGGATCTGCTGCAGTTCCCTTATCTTCCCTTGGAACTCCTTCTCCAGTGTTTTCATCCTTTCCTCGTGATGATCCTCAATTTTCTGTACGTCTTCCAGGAGTCGCTGGTTCCCGGTCTCTGCGGATATTGTCTTTTGCTCTTCAGACGCCAGCTGTTCTCTTAGGACACTGTTGTCCTCCTGAAGCTCACATAAGGTGTGATTAAAAGCCTCCCGCTCATCATGAAGTGTAATATCCTGCTCTTTGCACAAGGCTTGTAGTCGGTCATGCACCACCTTACTTTGCTGCAACTCCAGCTCTAAATCCAAGTACAGTCTGTCGGACAAATAGATCAACTTGGCCTGCTCCTTCACCCAAGTAAAGTCTATTGCAGAATCATTTATGCAGTTACGGTCCACACTACTCTCATTGTCTGGTCCATTGTTACCTGAGATCTCCTGGCAAAGTTGGTGTAAGACCTTAACCCTTCTTTGCAGCCGGGATATAAGCCTCTTTAACCAGTCTGGGTCTTTCTCTACCTCTACCGTGTTAGTAGACTGGTCCCTGTCAAGCGGCTTTGCGGCCTCTTCCGAACCTCTGCCCTCCACGTGCCCTTGTTCCTCACAAGGAGCCAACTCCGGGGGATTAATATCTGCCGGACCCTTCCAAGGAACAGCACCTATATCGCCACATTTCACAGGGCCTTGCCAGAGATGCTCCACTTCTTGATCATTTACTTGAAGGTCTCCCTGACTCGTGCTCTCGTATTGCCGCTGAACTTTAAGAGCAGTATAAATGAGCTCTGCCTCAGCACAGACTCTGCCAATGGCGCTGTCCAAAGATTCATTGTTGTCGCCTTCTCCTTTCCCCAACTGGGTCCCTTTTTCCATTTCTAAGGCTATTCTTTGGGAGGTTATGCTTTTGTACCTGTGTGCCACACACCCCTCGTCTTCTCCTGACACCAAGTGTAGTTGGCCAATGCCATGTTGACTCTGAAGGACAGACAGCATGTTTTCTACTACAAACACATCTCTCATTAATGTTCTGCCCATACTTCCCATTTCGTCCTCTGAGGGTAACAATTTAGTGAATCTACCTTTTGGACTTATGTTGATCTCAGCCCCGGCTAAAGTCTCATCGCTGATCATCTTATCCTCTACTTTGCAGGCATAGTGTGATTTGTGCTGTTGTTTTTCTGCCTCTTTCTCTCCTTGCTGGAGGCAGGCAGCAGCAGTGGCTAGTTGCTTCTCAAACTCAGCAATATCGATGGCGGCGCTGCTTCCTCCCTGGTTCTGAAGAAAAGCTTGAAGCCTCTCCCTGCAGGCTTCTACGATGTTCAGCGCAGCCTGAAACCTGTCAACCAACACCCTGGAGCGGTTCTCTGTCTCCTGGGCAAAGCGTTGGCTCTGCTTGGCCTGACTATGAAGCAACAGACTGAGGTGCTGGGAAGTGGCCCGACTCTGAGTGAGCTGGGAGCTAAGGTGGGGGTCTTGGCAGTTCATGTTACTCTGCTGTTCCGCCAGCCTTTGGGTAATGTCCCTTAGCTTCTCCTCTGTCTCGTATAGCTTGGTCTCAAGGAGCTGGATCACAGACATAAACCTGTCTGGGTCATCTCCGGCAGTGACAATGTACTGGTATGATGGGTCAATTGAGCGAGAAGAATGGTTACCATTTAGTTGAACAACATCAATGGCAGTTGAGCTGTTAGACGACTGGCCACAGGATTTTACCTCTGGCCTGCTGTCATCCACAGTCAGAGGCTCAGCTGTCTGCTGTTCCCTCTCAATATGCTGAGCGGACTCTGAAGACTCATCCCCCAGCGGAAAAGAGGCACAGGTGCAAACCTTCGATACGCCAGCTAGTTTCACTTCCGTCTCTTCAAGGCTATTCCGTAAGACTTCCATCTTTAACAAAACGTCACTAAGCTCTTGCTCCTTCACATCAAGCAGTCTCTCACAGCCGTCCTGTTTGTCCTGTGCTTCGGCCTCCCTGCGCTGCACCTGCCCCAAGGCCAGCTGCACTTCCTCACAAACTCTCTCATACGAGTGCTCTAGGTTGTAGTAGTGTGTCTCCTCTGTTTTCAGGCGGCTCTGCAGCCTGCTCACCTCCCCATCCACCTCGGCCAACTGGTTCTGGAGCTCTTGACAGCGACGGTTGAGCTGCTCTCTTTCCTCTTGTAGCCTCTGTACAACAGACACTGTGCGAGCTAGCTCGTCTTGAAGCTGTCGTTGAGCATCCTCAACTTCCCTGGTCCATGACTGACTCTTATTCAGGCTGCCCACCTGCTGCTCAACCCTTTCTAGTCTCTCCTGAAGGTCCTGTGAGTGTTGCTCGGCCTGCGCCAGGCAAGAAGCCAGGCTCCTCCGTTCTCTGTCCTGGAGGACCAGGTGCTTCTGCAGGCGTACCTCTTTCTGAGCCTGCGCTTCCTCTTTGGCGCGAAGCCGAGTTGTCACATCTTGGAGATGTTCCCGAAGGCGATCCGCTTCCTGCTGCATCTGCATCAAGCGAGACTCCGCCTCCCTCCTCTGCTCTTCACTGATGCTCAGCTTGGACCGCAGGGAGGCCACACAACGGTCCCACTCTACTTGCTGCTCGCGAAAGTGTCGGCGATCTAGCTCTAGATGGGCTTGTGCGTGGGCTGTGGCGTCTCCTGTGACCAGTAACTGTGCTTGCTGAGCTAAGAGATCTACTCTTCGCCATAGTTCAGCCTCTCTGCCTTCCTCCTGGCTCTTCCTTTGTGCCTCCAGCTCAAAGCGCAGGTCATGGTTAATCTTCTGCAGTCGTTGGAAAGATATAGCTTGTGCTGGTGAGGAGTTGGAGGTTGAAAGAAGACCATTCTAAAGGACAACAATGAGCTTTTATGAAGAAAAATTGCGCTTTACTTACAATTGGTTTATAAAAGTTCACTCACTAATATCTCAACTATATTAAGTAACTTTACTACTACATTACATATGTAACCTAAAAACGATGTTGTTTCTTAGTCACTAAACCTAAGAGCTCCATCAATACATTTGAAAGCAAAGCAAAATTCACCCCAATCTTATCTTAACCTTTTTATGACAGGACAACCCTAAGTAGCCTAAGTGTGCTTTTGCAGAACATTTTGGATTGTCACCTTGAACTGCTACTAAATATATTCAATTATCAGGTTTCTTTGAGTGTCATCTCCGTTATACCTGTGAATGATTCTCTCTCTCTTGCCGAAGCTGATCCTGCAGATTCCTATTTAACTGCTGGAGTCGAAACAACTCCTTCTGTGTTTGTTCCAGCTGTGGAGATGGATAAGGAAAAGTCAGGGAAAAACATGCAGCAAAAAGATAATACGTTCAAATAGTAGCTAATTGTTATACAAAACCTATATGGTGAACATAATTTGATCAAACTGATGTATACTTTCGTAATTTTCCGCCCTTTTCCTTTCATTGAAGTTTTTTAACTGTGTTGCTCACAGTGATCACTGCTGCTGTTAGTATGATTATCATCAGCAAGTGGTGCTTATGGATACCTGTCTCTCCTCCCTCAGGGGTGTGGCTTCAACTTGCTGCCATCTCTGCCCAATCTCAACCCGCGCGTTCGAGTGTTCATCATAACCCTCATCATTAGGTGGGACCAGTGTGGATGTGGAGCTGTCACTTTCCACTCCTTCAGACTGGGATGTTGCAACACCAGATGATGCATCAGTCACACCTGTTGTATAGAGGCCAAACACACATATAGAAAGATTCAATCCAATGTGTAATGTGGTGACATAGCAGAATTTTACAAATTCCCCCACTATTTTGTTAAAAAGTCCCTGGAGCACAGCAACCAGGAGGTACTGTGATAGGAATGAAGCGCTCCTACAGCCACAGCAGTCATAGCTGTAGTATTCCCACTGATTGCCCTTTAAAACCCCAAGTTCCTGTGTGTGGCCAGACCACAAAGACTTCCCACCAGACGGAAAAAGCTGTGTCACCAATTGGTACTTTATCTCGACTCAACGAACGCCACGCCTTGGCAATGAGACAGAGGTCTGACTAGTGGGCACCACACTAACAACTAGTTCAATCAATGAATTTAAAAGTGGAAAAAATGTCTTCAATACATCAGAATGTACAAGGGCTAAACAGGGGGCATCTAACTAAAATTCTAAATTGGGCCTTTAATGAAGGAAGAATTTGAAAAAATTATATGTTGATGTATACATATAATATATGTGTTTGTGTGTAGTGTGGTGCATGGTGTGATGGGCGGCAGTAGCTCAGGAGGTAGAGTTCCCACCCCGCAACTGCAAGGTCGGCGGTTCGAGTCCAGCTCCTCCCGGGGGAAAAAATCTGTCGTAGTGTCCTTGAGCAAGACACCTAACCCCAAATTGCTCCCGTTGAGCAGGTTGGTACCTTGCATGGCTGCCTCCGCCAACGGTATGACATGTAAGTCGCTTTGGATAAAAGCGTCTGCTACATGCCGTAATGTAATGTAATGTATATCCTCCTCCATTTGCTTCATTAATTAACACACCTGTTTGTGTGATTCCAATAAGAAGTGGACGTTGAAGACAGAAAGCACTTGCACTCTCTTGTCCCGCCTCCACCTGATGTGGAGGATCCCTGAGAAACCAAGAGGAACAGGCAGCGGAGGAGACGGCGGAGGAGGCAGCGGAGGAGACGGCGGAGGAGGCAGCGGAGGAGACGGCGGAAGACACGCGAGAGGACGAGACCGGAGCTGATGCAGAGCTTCCTTCAGCAGAATCCTGCTCTCTCTCCAGCTCCAGTTTGGGCTCTTGCTCTTTCTGCTGTTGATGCGTGACCTCTGCCCAGTCAACTGTTTTGTACCGTTCCTCTCTGCAGCGCTCTCGCACAAGGCTCTTATGATGCGCTGTATTTCCCATAACCTCGGCTGACTGTGAAGCCGGTCTCTGTGACTTCAGTCGAGTCCTTTGCTCTGGAAGGGAGCTGGGAGAAAAGAATAGAGAAGGAACTTCTATAACTTAGACATAACGTTTTTTGCATGATTCGTTAAATGTGCAATTACTTACAAAAACGTTGAATTATTTATACGGGACCACAACTTTGCTTGTAAGGAATAGAGCAGGTCAAAATCAGTCCTACAGATAAGATTACATACGATTTGGAATTGTGTATAGCTGAACGTGTGTCATAGCTGAGTTCAGTGTGCCGTTGTATGTAATATATTTTGACACCAATGGTCTGTCACCTTTAGAGAAAAAAAGAAAACTCCATTGAATTTACCTTGTGACATCAGGTGTAAGAGCGGGCCTCACGTTCTTCAACACTGCTTGGACCCAGTTGCGTCTAATCCCAGAGGTCATAGCACAGAGGGTGTACACTCCATCTTTAGTCTGTGAAACGAGATACGTTATTCACTACAGCCTTATTGGTCAGGGGTAGTGCAAACTGATGAGTTGGCCACAACACAAAGGCTAGTTTCCAATTGTATATGAGGTAGTTATGAACAGTTTCTCACAGTTTATTCAAGCTGTTATTTTTAGCTGATATTTTAAAAGCCATTCCCCACAATGGGTGATATCAAAGCAGCTTCACTCCTGCCACCAACCCTCGCCCTCCTTTCCTCAAACATCCCAAAAAGGTTTCGATAGGTGTTCTATTTTTAAATCAAGACATGCTTTACGGTTATTAATGAAAACGTGTTATGATGTGATTTGTTTTCCAAAATATTGTATGTAGAGGATGAGAAGTATATTGAATACTGATTGATAGTGACGGAATGAATCAGTGTGAAAAGATACATGAGTGTGAGAGAAAACGTCACGTAAAACTGCATGCCTAAATCTGGCAGTTTACTGTTGGATGGCGGTACAGCAATAGCTTGTGATATTGTTGTCTGTGGTAAAACCATAAAGGAGCAATGACAATGAGCCTCCGTGCGATGCTACAGTTTTCCATAGAGCGACAAGACAATCCAAACCCTGAGAAGTGCACTTTTGGTACCACTGAGTTCAGATAGTTTATAACTCAAATAACTGAGAGAGGAAATGTAGGAAGGAAGGCCTGAAGAGAGGAGAGTATCAAATCAGAGTACTGTCAAACAGGAACTGTCACTTCGAGGATGAGAAACTCGCCCCTCCAACACAGAAGAGCCCATGATAAGCCACACGCCTCCAGGGAGGCCATGACAGGTAGTGGCAACTGATCTGTTCACACGGAACAATGGAGATTCCCTAATCAATGTGGACAACTTCTCCGGACAATTGAAGATATCTCTGCAATATTTGGAGTAACTACACAACCCAAACCTCTACCAAACTTTAATAATGCTTGAAGTACTTATTGGTGATAGAAAGTACAATAAACGTTTCACTCTTGGGAGAATGTGTCGTGATCAGACTCACAACAGCGGAGGCCTCAACATCTCTGCAGTCAAGGGATTTGGAGCGGCGGTGGCGAGGAAGAGAAGAGCGGGAGACATCAGGCACAGAGTGTTGCAATGCCGAGTCCTGAGACAGTTCCTGGCACAGAAAAGAGGGCAGAACTGTGGCTGAGGTTTTCCAAATGATCATCTCTTCTTATCGTGAGTTATCATGAGGTTAATGTGCTCTGTGGTCTTTTGGTTCTCCTTTTACATATTATATATCATTCCGTTTTAATTACATACACAGAGCCTACTGGAGCTCTACTGTGACAGGTTGCATTTATGGTAGCAAGGACTTTACTTTCAGGGCGAGTCCCTTTAAAGTCCCTTCCAGTATGACAGTCAGCTGTGCTACTAATCAAATGAATATATAAGTACACTATTAAATTGGCTAATGGATAGTATTTCTACCAGATGCATGACTTGAACTGCCTATTTTCACTTATACTGTGTTCAAGATGCCACAGCCATATATTATTGGACCTATTGGTTTACTTGACATTATCCAAGGTCTTTTGATTCTTACAGACAATATAAAGTCTGTTTCTTTACTTTGTTGCAGTGTTGATGGCAAGCAGCACTGGAAACGACAGCGGAAGAAGAAGCTGGTGGCTCAGAGGAGGAGCTTGTTTCCATTTTTTCAGCGTTATCACCATCACACTGGTCTTTCTTAGCCCTGTTAATAATAAACACATAAACGGAACAGACTATCTCAATGGCTATTTGAAATAATAGTCCAGTGATTACATTTCACAGAGAGCAGCCATGAACAGAAAGAAGCCAGGAGCCTCTGCAGTTCTTGGAAAGAACAAACCTGAACGCTGGCCAGAATCCAGGGCTGTCTTTACCGAGGATGAGCGTCCGGTCTTTACTTGAGACCTTGACACTGCATGTTCAGAACCTGTATCTGAAACGTCAAAATAAAAAGGGGGAGGAGGGTTAATTCAGCGCACTTCCAAAATGTTTAGCAGTTCATGACATTTATTAGAGCATATCTTACATTCTAAAGAAACAGCAGCTCAGCTATAAATGAAACCATACGTTTCATTTATTACAGCACAACATCCACTTGTTTTTTTATTTTAAGAACTTGTTTAGATTAAGAAGCAAACTAATAAATAGCAAAAGATAAATGAGTAACAAACATTTTGATTTACACAGATAGAAATATATTTTTGACTGTGATAGTCACCAAATTTTTGCTGCCGGTAGCGCTCCAGTCATCACTTCTGCTGTTAACACTGCAACCAGTAGCGTTACTCCTTCCACATCTCAAACCAGCTTGAGGCACCATAAATTGGTATAGTTCCTTTGGGATCGAGAGAGAGAGAGAGAGAGAGAGAGAGAGAGAGAGAGAGAGAGAGAGAGAGAGAGAGATGCTCTCTGCTTTTCTG
>OMOT01032251.1:0-11209 GCA_900312575.1 Acanthochaenus luetkenii
CCTCATACTCACTTTCTCCATGGGTCGCACACCATCCTCTGCTTTCTCTCTCCCTTTTTAAATCCTGCCGCCCCATGCTCTGATTGGCCCTGCCTGCTCTCCCTAATCGCCTCAGCTGCCTCTCATCTGGCGCTGATTGGGGAAGACGTCCGTCTCTGGGCTCTAGCGCCCCTGCAGGAAACGGCACACACCGCCCCTCCTTCACCTCTCCCCTCCTAAACTCCCTCCGTCTGCCACAATATATATATATATATACAGTATATATTTAAAATTGACACAGAAACCAGTGAACACACACCCCAAATATAACTGCATCTCAGGTACCTAGAGTACCTCTACACTGAATTCAACTCAGGCATTATAGTCCATCTTCTTTTGGGGTTACCGCTGCTGAGAGTGATTTTGTACCATTCTGTCCTGTCAGACATATTCCTACTACATCCGTTACGGCATTGACACGGCGCACGTAGCCCCTATGGAGGAATCGTGGCTGGAGAATGTTCTGAGACTGGTCCCCGGCCACCTGAAGAGCCTGACCAGGACAATCGAGCTGCTGTCCGATGAGATGAAGGAGGACTACTTGCTCAGTGTCAAGAAGGCTATCGGTGTTTATTTATCCTCTTTCGCTTACAGACATTTATCACATGTAGGCTTATGACCTACATGCATGTGTACGGCCTAGATGCTACATATTTACCTGTCAGGGTGGGAAATGTCAAATACACCGACCAAGTGGCAGTTGGAATTGACAACTTTCTATCACTCACGACAGAGTCTGCACACCTATATGTATTCCAGGTTCTCCGAGTATAGATGTATCACAAAATCATCACAATTGACACAAGCACACTGGTATTCTTGCTACTTTATGTGGAAATAAACGTTTCATCCAAAAGACCTAATTCAGGGCTTTTTCAAAAAGCAAGAATACCAGTGTGCTCGAGACATTTTGGATGGAATTGACATCAAACCATTCTTCCTCTCTGATAACTGGAGAATTGGTAATGAGTAGACAGGAAGTATTTGGGTGACACGCTTTTTTTGTGTTTGCAGTTGATTTTGTGTTGAGAGACCCGAGGGAAAGTGTCACGGAGGAGGTGGTAGATCTGCCCCCTCACAGATCCGAGTAAGTCGATGGGATGTGTGGGAGGATGTTGTGTGTTAATCTTGTGAGAAGTATGCTTCTATCCAACACATACTGTGACCTACGTATGACTCTATGACCAGACCGCATAGAGATCCATGCAAGTTTCAGAACCAGGGTCACACATTCAGGGTCAATAATGCAGATTGCGTATCCCAAATCACTAATGTAATTCATTCTAAAAGGAAAAAACGGACTCGTCATGAGCACTGAGAGACAGGGAGCCTTAATAATGTGGCTTTTTTTGGGAGCATATTTGCCTTTCTTAGATAGTTCAAACAGGAAGGGTCCCGGGCCAAACTCGAACCCAGGATGTTGTGTTTACATGGTACGCGTCCCAGACCACCGAGCCACCAGGATGCCCAGGGAGCCTTTATAATGGATCAATATCTTTGCATTTTGCCATGGAGAAATAAATCTCATAGTCCCTCTGTTGTCTTTCAGAATGGAGGTGGTGCCAAAACCGTGGAACAAGTCCTTTGTCCAGGCCCAGAGGAAGATGAGAGATAAGCTTCATGCTATGAACTCCTGTATGCTGCAGGTTCTGAAACTCTGGCATGTCTCTTTCAAGTAAGTATCTAAGTATCACTGATTTTGTCTGATTTCCTATATCCTATATTTACACATACTTGCCTCAGTTTTAACCTCTTTGGAGCACCACAAACAACATTCTGATCTCAGGCAAACATTCAGTCACAGAAAAGGGTATCACACTGACTATTAAAGACGTTCCTGTACTTTTTTAAAACTTTGTGGCACTCATTGTATTGTCCCACATGGTATCCCTCTCAAATACAATGACTGTAGACCCAGGTCTACATATAATCTCACCCTCCTGGATGATCTCCCTACAGGAAGCTGCGTCTGATCGATGTGGAGGAGTTCCACAGCAGAGAGGAGTCCATGGAGCTCTCTGTCTTCCAGCACATTGTCAACAGACATATCGATAGGGCCACGGGCAACCTCCAAAAGTAAGTCCAGGACATCGGTTAAAGGATTATTCCAGATATTTTTTCCCTTCATGATGATGGATTGTGTTCAAAGTTCGCTGGGGTTGCTGCTCTCCAATACACACAAGGGCCAAAGCAAGCTCCAACAGCTGATCCCAAAAGGCGATAAAAACACAGCAACACAATAACACTTTCATGAGAGACAAAAGTGACCTATCACCTAACCGCACTGGAGGTGCTCAAAATCAATTGCCACCAGAATCAGAAACTTTGGAGATTCTCCAAATCAATAACCTTGCCCAACATACAGTAAAAAAAAGAAAAAGCTTAAAGAGTTTTCTTATTCCTATGGTCCCATGGTTTAGGACAGTTCAACCAGTAATTGTTAACAGGTCACAAGTTATATAACTGTTTCACAAAGGATTATTAACTTGAAGTTTAGCATTCAATGTTTCCACAATAACCAGTCTGTAGAAGTGTTCGCATTTTGTAGACCACAGACTTAGGTTACCTACTATCCTTTGAAAAGTACCATCTGTTTTAATTTGGTGCTGTCAATCATTTGTTAGAGTTGGTGTCACTTTTTCAAATGGTGGATATCTCAATTTGGAGCGAGAACTTTTAATCTGGAATATTCTGTTTATTCATGTATATAGCTCAATTTGCCCACAGGAACATTATCTCATAGCGGGTATTTGTAATTGTAATTTGGATATTAAGATGCATACAAACAACTTGTCCTAACTATATCTTAACTGCGATATGATACAGTATACAGTGTGCTTGTGAACACCCTCAATGACTCTATCTCCTCTCTGCCCCAGATGGCTTGATGAGGTGCAGAAGATCTACTACAAGGGAAACAAGCGCAAGCTTGTGCCCAGCGACAGTAACATGGACAAGCTACAGTCCTTCTTCGACTGTGTGGCTACCCTGATGACCTCCCAGCTGCAGAGCCTGGCACTAGACTCCCTGACGGACTACACATACCTCATCTCCCAAGACCCCGTAGGAAAAAGCTTAGAGCCATAATCTGGCCAACAAATTTAAAAATACGTGTGTGTTTTTACTCTGTCTGTGCACCAGCCCACCTTTGCAACCTTGAAACATAGAACCATGATACAAAAAACAGAATGGGACAGTAAAAAAAGCCATTCCAATCGATTCTGGATTTTGACCTAGATGGGCTGGTGGACCCATTTGAAGTCGCACTCTTCTGACTGCCTTGTTCTGGTTTGTACCTTAGCGGTCAGTGCGAGCCTTTGAGCACCCAGGCTTTGTGCTGCACATGATCCTGGAGGACAAGGAGATCAAGTTTGAGCCCGGCTTCAAGTTATTTGAGATGGCCCTCCTTAACGTCTATGACTTAATGCTTAAGTCTATCAGTGAGGTGCCTCGTGTGGAAACCAAACTCTACTCTGAATGGGTAAGAACAGAATGCTGTTCTGTCTTAGGCTACAATTACTTTGAGGTCATATGACAACAAGGATTGACATATAATGAATGTTCTCTGTTAGAAGGATTTTAAATAGTAGTATCAGTATTGGTGCGTTGCTATTTGTTAAACACGTTCCCTACCCTTTACATTTTGACTGGCTGGTACGTTTTTCTACCAGTCTTGTTGTTCTGAGGTCCTATTCTATATTTAAAAAATTATACTGGTAAAACAGGGTTAGGGTTAGAATCCATCAGCCACTTTTGCCAGTGAACACAACATTTAGTTTCCTGCCCTGCTCTCTGCCCTATTTCATGCCTCCCCAGCTGGGCACTCAGTTTGAGGTCGGCCTGAAGCCCATCATCATGCCAGAGATCCTGCAGGCCCAGCGGGAGGAGGTGCGCAAGGTGATCCGGGCAGAGAGTGTCAGGCCCACAGAGTATGTGCACCAGTACGATAAGTACGCCACACTGATGTCCAAGCAGGCGGAGGAAGATGTGGAGCAGTTCCTCAGTGAGCAGCACTCCCTCCAGGAGAGCATGGTAGAGGTGATCCGCTACCAGCAGCTGGCTGACCAGATCCAGTACACCTCATGCAAGGTACTCGTGTGGAACAAACTGTAATCTGGTGCAGATACTATAGATATATCATTAATGGTGTAACGGAGCAATATTCTGGGCTCCAGGTGGTGCGTCTTGGCATGTTTGAGGTCCACTCCCACGAGCTGATCAACTGTCTCGTCAAGCGTGCTGAGGTGCTACGTGAACACCTGATCTCGCGGATGCTGCAGGACCATCAGGAAATCAACAAGAAGTGAGTTGGTTCGCCGTTTCCACATTTTCTATTGGCCTCAACATAGGGATATATCCCCCGCCCAACGAGCCCCGACACTTCTGTGCAACGTCGTTTCAAAACTGCCGTATTGATCTAGATCACAATGCCGTTTCTTGGCTCCCTGTTGTGCAATAATAAGACCATGAGCCAGCTGTCACGCCCTTTGCCCATGACACAACTCTAATGTTCTTCCACTCACAGGCTCAGCAATGAGTATGAGAAGATTGCCGAGAAGGCACTGAGCACGCCACCCGACACGGAGAAACTGATGGAGCTCAAGGTAACTAAGTCCCTTCTCGTCACGCCGGCTGGCTTGGTGCGACGTGCTGCGTGTAGCTAATTGTCCCTCACACCCTCAGACCAATTAGTGGTAAAAGCAGCTGGAGGCGGGATTAGATGGACTGAAGTGTCATTATGGCTTAATGCTGAAGCTGTTTGGCTCCTCACGGGTCCCTTGTGTCTGGGTGTTGTGCTCTATGAATGAGTCCATATTATTTCACTGTCTGCCACATATGTAATGATTGGGCTCCGATTTGATGCTCACTTAATACCGTCACACTTAAACGGATTTGGGTCAATTAGCTATATAATGTAATGATATACGAATATATAATGCACAATGGTAAATCATTATTTGTGTTTGTTTTAACTTGCTTGGGGTAGCAGACAGGCGGGGTTTGCAGTATCTTAAAAGTTCAGATTGTGTCAGGTCACATTGTCAGTCCCAGAATATTGAGGAACTCTCCGCTGACTGAGACACTAAACTTTTTGGTGCCTTTTTGCATTTAAATTTTGGTCTGGGTTCCATGTCTGTTCCAGTTTTGGTCCCACTTTTGAAATTGAATAATTTTGTGGTGACGCAGAGTCTAACGTTTTGGGGGGAAATTAGGCTAAATTACAGTGTTGTTTTCACTTTAATATTTTCACATTTCCCTCTGATGATGGTCATGTTCTTACTGTGGTGGCCCCACCACTGCTGAACGATCAGAGGAAGCACTACACCTGTCCACCGTTTTGCCCTCCACCCCCTCCCAGGTCTATCTAGACAAGGTTGAGACAACAGAGATACCTCTCCTGGAGGAGACACTGGCCGTCTCCAACGAACGTCTGTGTTTCCTGATGGACTACGTCACCCTCTCACCGATGGACTTGGGGCTCAACAGCCAGACCTTCCAGTGGCATATACGTATGCCCTCCATCTTTCAGGAACACCGAAAGATCGTCAAGGACAAGACAGAGCAGTACAAGAATAGCCTCGAGGTCTGTTGGTCGGTCGGCCTGTCTGGCTGTATATGTGTCTGTGTTTGCAGTAATTGCAATTTTACAGGGGTCTACTTTTGTACATTTCTATCTGTCTAGTATCTATTGGTTTTTACCATCAAAACTAAACAACAAACCAACTAAATAGCTACGTCAGGTTGAAATGGATGGAGATATTAACACAGTTTGCCTGAAAACAATGTGTGCATGTCTGTGTGTGTGTTCATTTCAGTTGAGTTGCGTGCGCTTTGTGGAGGAGCTGGAGAACTACGGCATGCAGGTGGAGGAGTTTACCAGCTTTGGAGAACTGGCGGATCTCAGCAAGTACTTGAAGAAAGCCCAGAGCCTCAATGCCAAACTGGAGTTAGCCATGGAAAAGGTACAGCGGGACTTCTATCCTTACCAGTGAAGGATTAAATCCGTGATGGGTAAAATGCAGAGAAGTAATTTCACTGTGTGTGTATGCATGTGTGACAAATAAAGCACGTAACTTTATGACGTATATACGTATATAAGTGTTTCTACTGAGGCTCAAATCACGATGAAACATGATAGTCTTTGGGTGAATTCCTGCATTTTCTGCATTTTTCCTCATCTCTGACCGTATCAGTACAACTTGGACATGTAGGATGGCTGCACTATGATTCAAGGCTGACCAGAGGCTGTGACTATTTAGTAGATCAATTATGTTAATTGTAATTATTTCACTAAGTTACATTCTCTGTCACTGTGCTGGGAAGAGCAGAGGTTGTACTATAAGTACATTTTCACGAGTACGTTTTTCTGATCGAATGAGAGGGCATTACATATTATTATATTGTTAAAGTGCATAACTGCAGTGTACTTGATGCTGGATTTACAGTACGTGCTTTGGACAATGCTTCACCAGCTTTGTTATTTATGTTGTCAAATATATAACTTTCTTTCTTTCTTTCCATCCCTTCCCTCTGTCTGGAAAGATTGATGGATTTAACCAAGAGGAAGAATCCTATGGCTTGCCTATGTCCCAGTACCCGCAGCGTAAGACGGTCCAGGATAGGCTCCTGCCCTTCCTGCGCCTCTACGAGATGGCCTCTGACTTCCAGAACAATCACCGGCAGTGGGTCCATGGTCCGCTGTCTGGTGTCAACCCAGACAAGGTACCAGCAGCAGGCCATAACAGTGTTACTTGCTCATAGTAGAGATACAGGAGGATAGACAAAATAACAGAAACACCTAACATGATATGAATATCAAGCACCTAATAAGGAGCAAGGACACCCTTTGCCTTCAGAACAGCTTCAGTGGGATGTTGTGGGATTCTTTAAGGGATGACGGAGGTGGAAATCTATTTTGCACCCTGCAGTCCAGAACTTCCCATAAAGGTTCAGTTATGTTTAGATCTGGTATTTATGAAACCACTCTTGAATTTGTTTAGCATGGTGTATGGGGGCGTTATCATCTTGCAATATGGGAATGTCTGGAGGGAACAGTGTGCACACCATAGGGTGCAACTGGTCCTGTAAAATGACCTCATACAGTATTGATGACCTTTCAGGCTCATCATCAGACATAACGACTCCCATTAAATGGCTGCCACGGCAATACAACACTGTTTGATAGTTTGGCAACATAGTAGGATGAAGGCATTCTTCCGATTTCTCAGAATGTAAACCTGAAGGAAAAAGTGTACGACCTTTTTAAAGTTGACGCCTACTGCTAATTGGCATTATGGCATATGACCTGCCCGTGTAACATTTTTCATGTGATGTTTCCTCCGTTTTTTCCATGCATGTGTTTGAGTCCGTTTTATTTCTTTTTGCACATTTAACAGGCTCATCATGAAGTGCTTTGTAGAGCAACGAAGGACACGCATACAAAAACAAGAGAGAATAGGTTATAAATTAAAGGTTGATTGAAATTAACTAATGACCAATAATTATATATGAAAATTAACGAATAAAAGTAAAAAAATGATTTTTATTCAAATATCACTCTCAATTCAATTGAGAAAACGGCCATTGGCGCTGCGTTCCATAACTTGTGTGAGCTACTTTCTAATGACAAAATGTTCCTTCCCTGCTTCTTCTGATGCATAATATTTGTGACAAATTCAATCACATTTTGCCAAAATGAAGGTTATGAATTATAACACAACATTATATCTGGTCTCTCTGTAATGCTAATTCCATCTGTGTAGGTAGAGGGGGATGTTGACAACTACTGGCGCTCTCTCTACAAGCTGGAGAAAGAATTTTCGGACTCACCCACAGCCCTGAACATAGTCACCAACGTGAAGGCTGAGGTGGAGGCCTTCAAAGAGCACATCCCTCTAGTGCAGGTAAGACTCAAGGAATCAAGAGCTGAACCAGCCAAACGGGAAAGTGTAGGACAGGCAGAACATTGTACTCACAGTTTGGATATCAATGTGTTGTCATCTTCAATAGTTTGGATCAGGTCAAACCTTTTGGGGATGGGATTAGATATGTAATTTCAATCACTTTGTAATTTCATGATGCTAAATCATAATTTAAATTGAAATGCCTTTCAACAATAATTCTCTATATTTTTTTTCATCAATGAACTTACTCCTAGGTGATGTGCAACCCTGGCCTGCGCGGCCGCCATTGGGACGCCATGTCGGAGGTGGCTGGCTTATCCTTGCAGCCGTCCGATGACCAGGTCTGCGTGGCTCACTTCCTGACCCTGCACCTGGAAGAGCACCTGGGCAGCTTTGAGGGCATCAGTGAGGCGGCTAGCAAAGAATACTCCCTGGAGAAGGCCATGGAGAAAATGGCTGGCGAGTGGGACGAAATAGAGTTCAGCCTGTTGCCCCACCGAGAGACGGGCACCACCATCCTGTCATCTGTGGACGAGGTGCAGATGCTACTGGATGATCAAATCATCAAAACGCAAACCATGAGGGGCTCGCCCTTCATCAAGCCTTTCGAGGCAGAAATGCGGTAAGAGATCTAGACCGTCTGAATTTGTTATGAAATCAATAAATCCCAAAAGAGATTTATTCGGAAAAGTCCCACTCCTGTTCATGCGATGTCATTTTCTCACCCAGGGAGTGGGAGGACAAGTTGCTGCTCCTCCAAGAGATCCTGGATGAGTGGCTGAAGGTGCAGTCCACCTGGCTGTACCTGGAGCCCATCTTCAGCTCCCCAGACATCATGAATCAGATGCCGGAGGAGGGACGCAGTTTCACCACCGTCGACAAGAGCTGGAGGGACACCATGAAGCAAGTAGCCCTGGTAAGTTTGTTTTGTTTCGTTAAAGCTCTATGTGATGACGTTTTGGTGGTAAAACATTCACTTTTAATCGCTATTAGTGTTGGAGTTGTCCTTTCCAAGCTCCATCCAAACCATCAATGAGCAGCAGTGTTACTAGATACAGTCTGCTGATAGACCAGTACACTGGTGGGAAGTAGTAGTGTTGCACGGGAAGTGACGCGTTTTACATAACATCCGGTTATGTTAGTAGACGCTAATGCTAACTACCGTGGACGAAGCTGCTCAAGCTTCTGTCATTATACTTAAAAAGAAATACCACCCCTACCCAAAAAATGAAATAGAAACTAAATAAGAACTAAACTAATAACAAATGTTTGTTTAATTTTTTTAAATTACCAAACCCACAGTGAAAATCAGCTTAAACTGAATTGAAATTGCAAACTATATACAATTATAAACTAATGGAAAATCCAAATGTATAATGACCCTGACACACATACACACACATATACAGAGAAAGAGATTGATAGTGTCAGCAGAAAAGAGGGTGAGACACAGAAGAGAACAAGAGACAGAGATAAATTCAGAGGCAGAAATAGACAGGGGAAGACGGAGCAGAGAGAAAAGAGAGTGAGACAGTAAGAGAAAGATAAGAGGAGAGACGGCAAGACAGAAACAACAAAACAGAGGACAAGAAAGCGAGTGTTCCACCTTCACCCCCAAAGACTTTCCAAAGGGTAATTGGCATCCTCAGTAGACCTGAAATGAGACGCATCAATATCAGGCAGCGCCCTCTAGAAAACCTGGCCTGACTGCGCCATCAAATAGAAGTTATGGATTTTGTCTGGAAGGAGCAGGGCTGTGCCGAGCCACAACGAAAATGAGGTCACCAAGGGACGGGGGAGCCTCCGACTGTGAGATGTGTGTCAGCGAGGGGTGTCATGTTACATTTTGGTGCAAATGTGTCTGTCGCTGCATACTCGCTTACTTATTCATCACTGACTAATACGACGGTACAGCGTAGTTGGAGGCGCATTTGCCATTCGTTCTTGCGCAGTATGAAAAACAACTTCCACAACAGTTTCCAATCCATAATCCATCTCGGTAAACATTAAGTCACAATTTGTTTCCGTTTGATCAGTATGCCACTGTGCCCGAGTCGAGTGTTTTTCACACCAGTCGATGTGCGCATTACGTTACACTCTGCTTACTGTCCATCACCTGACGCCCACAGGGAGAAGTGGAATTACATTTGGCATGCATTTCAAAAGGATTGGGGGAAATGTAACTTAAGTATTGTCCTTTAAGGAACTTCAGGATGGTTCCGCGTGTCATTTTTCTAATCCACACTGGCTGACTGGCATCGTGGACACAAGTTCCACTTGAACACGAGCGCCAGCAATAATGGCGATAAGAAAAGCGTGTCATAGGTTATCCAGTCAAATGTGTAGAGTTCTGATGGTTTTGATACACGGCTCTGAGTACCCCATCAATGATGTAGTTGGCTGAGCAACAGCAGCTCTCCTTTATTGTCCCGAACCAATCCCAAATGATAATCAATCATATGAGGAACAAAACTGAGGAACATCTTGACTATTTTCAACTAAGTAAAATGAAATGTGTTCGGTGTTACAGTCAGATATACCGATATTCTATGATTATGAGTTATGGAAACTAAAATTATGATACATGACTATGCACAATTAACTGCGCTGTTGCAATCAGTAAAGCCAATGATGCTGATTCACCATAAGCCAGTTAGTGGAGAAAAAACAACAACTGTCCCTCCAAATAGGCCCATAGGTCTGCGTCGCAATCTGACAAACAACACACCCCTTCACCTCGTCCATAGCATAGATCGGCAGTGCGTGAAATTGGAATCATCTCAACTCCATGCTGCAACATAACAGTGTGCAGCAAGAAGGCAAATAGGTTACTGTGCGCCACAAAACAGAAGGATTTCCATTTTCCTGCCACGGCTGTAGCCATCAGACCGACCACCGGGAGCTGCTCACGATCCACTGTTGGGCCCAGCACCTCGCTGCCTCCGCGTCTCAACTTCATCTTCCTCCAGTCGTTATGTACGCTCTGCTTTCATGTGTCAAGTGTCCACTGCTGTCCACGGAATCCCAGATGTAAACTTATTACTTATTAAGTCTTATTGTGTGCTAATGGAAAGATGCATTATGAACAGACACCCAAGACACCAAAGAGAGAATAGCTCGCTCGTGGTTACACTCGCGCACTAAGAGGAGTCATTACTAAGCCGTCAGTATGTTGCTGAACTGAGAGGAGAGAGTGAGAAAAGCAGAGTAGATTGTGTGTGTGTGTGTGTGTGAGAGTGAGAGTGAGAGAGAGGGGGGGGGGGGAG
>OMOT01032254.1:9879-20428 GCA_900312575.1 Acanthochaenus luetkenii
CAGTGGGAGTCCACAACCCCTCTGTGCTGCTTTGTGGTCTGAGGCTGGCAAGGCAGTTTGTGTGTAAAGGCATTTGAGAGCATTTTAACGATGCAGGCATACACACACACATACTCTCCACACACACATTCACAGACACACACACACACACACAGAGCTAATTAGAAAGTGGGTAAAGAAAACAACAGCTGCTACACTATTTGTTCTCTCTTCTACCTATGCATGTTGTGAAAACCACAAGCGTGTCAAAATCAACAGACTGCTGTAGAATAATAGAGAGGAACAGTCATTAACACAGAGTCTCTGTAGGTGGTCTCCTACTGATAGAGAGGGCTCTTAACATAAGTATTTGGCAGTGACGTGCGGTGAGGTTCATGGTTGGTGAGTCAGATTTACAAATATATAAACCCAAAAGGGTAGTTTATTCAATTGGCTACTGGTTATTTCATATCTCATCAGCATTCTTCACACACACACACGTAAGGTACATATAAAAGGTACGTAAAGATACGAAAAAACGTAAAGTCTTAAGACCCCTGACCGCACGTCCCTGGTATTTGGCATACTAAGAGCAAACATAATGCCAGATCACAGATAGCCCTGGCCCTGCACAATGTAAAAAACAATCCTCATTAAATAAAATGTTTAAAAAAGGCCAAGACCTGCACATCAAACAAAAATGTATTCAGACTCCCCTTCCCTGTGCAAGTCAGAGCTATAGCGTACTTACTCATGAACTCTATTGTCCCCATACAGGTCACTCAGTCCGAAGCTGACATAGTGCCAATGCTCCTGGATGTCCTGGGCTGGACAGCCCACGTTCCTGTACATGCTGATATAGTCTAATGGGTCTGGGCCCCCTAACCTGTGAGAAGCATGGGAGGAAAAACACAGTCACGTCACGCATCGTTTCTGTTGTCACTGGTCTTTGATTACACGCCATCTCTTTCAGTATACATAGACTGCGAGATAACCAACCAGGGAGACCATTAGCCCTGTAGACCACTAACGTTAACGGTTAGGTACATGTTAAAGTACGGTGGTGTTATTTAGCTCTGGTTCTGGATCCCGACCCTCGCCAAAACAAAGCAGCCATCGCCCGTGGTACCTGGGTGTATACTGCTAGCTTGCTAACTGTTACGCATCTCTATATATATATATATATAGTTTGTTCTGTGTTATATATATAATATATCACAGAACAAACTCGAGTAGCTCAACTCTTGATAATGTGTCCGGTCACTAATAGGACGGAGCACCTACCAATATTTGACAATTGCCGTAACTTGAAGCGGGTTGGCCTGGTCGGGGTAGAGGCGCCGGCATTCTCCGTAGATAGCCTGCAATCCGGGGGGGAACAGTGACGCTAGCCCGTGGGCTTGAGCGCCACTGGTAGGCCGTACTTCATCCATGCCACGGTCTCGAAAACGATGTGGCTAGTCTTGAAAAAACAACGTAAATGACGTTACTTTTCTGTCAGTTACCCCCAATTCAACAACAACCGATTATAACTAAATAATACAGACTTCACTCTCTAACGGTAATGTTGACTAACGGAAAACCGTCTCACCGATCGTAGTATTACACTCAACAGGGACCAAGCCTGTTGCTCAGTCTTAGCGGAATACTACCTACCCATTGGTCGAATGAAGGTCCTGACGTCCCTGAGCGACGGCTTTCACAGCCAATGATCAAGTGATTATTAAGCGCGTATGGACTTATAGATGGCGATAATTGGTTGATACATTGTCAATCAGACAGTAAGGTGGGATTTGTGAGACTTGGCACCGCAGTTTTTCAGGGGCCAAATGGACTTTCTTAGAATAAGCCGGGCTGTTGTTGTAGTAGATCTACTTTGTTTATATATGTTTCATATTCCCAGACAGTTTAAGAGGCGTGGAAAGTCATCTCTATATTTTTTACAGTAGGTTGCCAGCAAACATGTCTCACGTGAAAGCAAGTATTATATCCATGTCCATAGCTATGCAGCTTTTCTGGTTTAGTGCGCCTTCTATAAATTGCTATATAAATTGTTTAATGGGACAAGCAAGGGATAGTCCATCTTTGGAATACAATTCTTACCATGTAAAACAACAACAACAGATTGCTTGAAAATATGGAATATTGAGGTAAGATCATGTAAGCCTGCATTGTATCAGTCATCAAACCTTATCAGGGTTTAGATGTACATTACATTATGGCATTTAGCAGATGCTTTTATCCAAAGCGACTTACATACCATCATATATATACTGTATATATAGAAAAAATAATGATGTAATATGTGATTGTGTTTGTGTTTATGTTTTTTTTCCAGCTGACAGATCATTTAAACCTGCCTGTGAAGCATCAATGAGTTACTCCTGTCCATACATATTGCCTCCCTTGTGTTACAACAGAGCCATGTTTCCGTCATCAGCCAGTCCATACATGCAGTGGCACAATAGCAGCCGCCGTTTTCCACCCATCACCACCCAGTATACACAGCCATACCCGTTGACCAGGAACACGAGAGCTCCCCAGGAACTGAGTAGTGAAGAATACCACCACTACTATGGACCTTCCCCTGTGATATGATCTAATTCATGCTGGAGCTACACACATATTTATGCAAATCCAGCAGCTGTGGCATCTCTGGTTCCTATGGCTTCATTTCCACCCAGACCACCATGGCTGCAGTCCCAGACTGAGGCTTGGCCTGAGGGCTTCACCCTGAGAGGGGAGCTCTGTTGGGGGAGGCTGGAAAGGGTGTATGGCCCTTGCAGGGAGCTACCAGAGTTTGCCAGGGAGGATCTGCACAGAATGTATGGCACCTATCCCAGTACGAGTTTGAGCACCACCTATCGAGGAGGGTAGTGTGTTGTGAGAGGGAGCCCCTATATTGGAGAGCAGGAATACAAAGTGGAGACCAGAGGGGGATACTATGAGAGAAGTGGTGAAGAGGAAGAAGAGGGAAAAGAAGATGAGGTGATGATCATCCTATTTGAGAATACTAGCTCAGACCTCATGTGGCTATAACTTTATGTTTGGTTAAAAAAAAGCAGCATGGAAAACAAAGGGAAGGCGCTCAGGGGGTGAAAATGCAACCAAAAAAGGAGAAGGGAGACGTCAATAATGCCAAAATACATTTATTTAGGTAAGTTACACACTTGAAGTACCAGTATTTCAAAAAGCATGAAATAAAAGGCTGTGAAGGGCTGTGTGTTTATATTTGGTTCAAAATTCCTTCATTTAGTACTTACTGTCAGTTTCAATAATTCAGTTAGGGATTATGAGTATAAAAATAGATTATTACAGTTTCAGGCCTGTTTGTTGTTGACGTTGCATAGCATCACTATTGTTCATGGTTTTCAATTACTTTATTGTTATATCTAAATGACTTACTTGCATCTTGCAGCAACATCGTTTGATCTGGGTTGCTCTTTTATGAGTTTGATTACGGTATGTTAGAATTATGGTTGAGCAACTGCAAACTCAAAAATAACTGCTTTAAAAAAAACAATACTCGTGTACCACGATGATAGTTAATCTATAGTCGAGTCTTCCTCTCTCAAAAGTCCCTGTGACAGTATGATGTTTTAGGTTTTTGTCTATTACCAGTTACATTCTTGAAGTCTGTTGGATTCCCAATAATGTTGTTTTAGTTGAAAATGATTGAATTGTCTCTTTACCGATATCATGTTCACTGTCATATATAACCATAATGTTTATAGATCATCTAGCTAACTGCCATCTCTATGGCTACAGATTTTATGGAACTAGATCTGAGATAAGATCTGAATGTTTGTGGTCTACATGTGTGGGTTGAGTGTGTCACATGCTATTTCTGTATTTCTCTATAATTCTATAAATCCTTGCTAATCCGTACGTTTCTTGTGAACTGTATAACACACATTTACATAATGTTAAAACTCAAGCATAATCCTTCGTAGCCTGAGTCCATTGGTAAATAAGATGTTACGAGATGTAATAAATGAAAGTGGGACATAATTTACTTGCTTTACTTTATTCATAAGCAGTATATACACAATATGCATGAACAGTTTACATCAAGTTACTCTGATCAGCAGTTTAGACGTGTATTTCATTTATTCACAGTAACATCACATGCAATTTGAAAGTATTGCCTTATTCATCATTTGAAGACAGGTGATATTACACATGGTTGCAAATACATGACACGGTGGCACAAATCTGAGACACAGATTGAAATAAATTCTGGAGGTACGATCTCCATCCTCTAGTGCCGTGCAGTAAGGCTGACAAACTAGTACCATGCCAAAAGAACTGAGCCCATAGACGATACCTGAAGTAGCCACCATCTATGGAATTCAGTTCTCATAGTAGAGCACTTGGTCTTCATGAGCCCCTTTTTCCTTTGATAGTGCCTTGTCCATCCAAAATCCATACATGACTCTTTGACAGTAGTACTTCAACTAATAAACTGGCCACATATGTGTAAATGAGATAAAAAATCAAGATACAGCAATCTATAACTAATACAATGACATTTAAACCACCAGAATTAAGAGCAGTGTGTGGTTAGGAGATATGTTGAGCAGCGCCTTGAGTTACTCATGACCTTTCCTATTCTAGGGATCGGCAGGGAGATGATGAATTGATAAGGTCAGCTCTCACTTCCTTAAAACACGGCGGGAGATTGAGCAAGAGTTCATTACAGTGGCATTGGATAAAGCTGACCTTAAACACTGATCAGTAACAGCCCAAGGAATCGAGAACATTTTTCAATAACTCATTTAGAACATTTCATTTGGCAATAGATTGCGAGGCATTTCATGATCATTCAGCATTTTGAATGAAAGTGAAAAACAAGTGGAATTAAAGTCAAACTGTGGTGACATTAGAATCCAGTTCCGTGGTGAGACACTGTAGGCCGTCTGAGGAATCCAACAAACTCTCAACTTAAGAATTCCAGGAAATGCTTCACAACCACTGAAATGAAAGTCAGTCCTCTGGGCTGATGCAAGCGTTGAGTCAGATCATGGTGATACTGCTCTGGTCAAGGGATGAAATGACTCATTGGTTATAGAGAGAGAACTTTGTATGGGACTGTATGGTTACTGACGTACAGTCGATTGACGCATCTTTGAACCTTCCAAAGTTGGCAAGGTTTGCTATTAACTATTTGAGCTGTATTATGGGATCTCTTCCTTCTTCATCTCAAAGCAGCCCATTCAAGGACTGGAGTCAATATTGACAGCGAGAGTACAGTGAGACGATTCTTCGTTATCTCGCTCGCTGCAGTTTATTCAGTGTACGTGGGTACATTCTTTTAGGATACACGCAGCACAGCACAATGAATGCTGTGAGGAAGGCCACACCTGAAAGTGTTCAGGAAACTCCTATCTTCCCGGCAGTTGGACTGGGAAACAACCGGTTCTACGGCCTATTACAAGACAAGAAATCCCCCGTGAAGGCATTCACCCGGTCGTACGGCCCACAGACTAACGTTAACACCCACAGATGGATGAACACAGCAGGAAATAAGAGTTATCTGCCAGTTCTCTGACAATTTGGAAGCTGCTTTACTTTCTGTAACATTCCATTCCACTTCTTTGACATTCTCAAGCAGGGTTCTCGTTTAAAGGCGGGAGCCTACTTGTATAGGCAGTTATACAGATCTGACCATTTAGAAAAAAAGGAACCCAAGTGAGTCAAACAGTTTGTTACCTAAATACTTACCCCGATCATTCACCGACGAGTTTACTCTCCAGATCTTGGATATATCAGAAATACATTTCCTCATAAAGCCTTCCCAAGACCGTGTTCTTTCAAATTCAAACTAAAAACACACATCGGCGATCCCATCTCAACAAAACATGTCTTAGTGTTGCATCAGCTGTAAGGCTGTCCAAACTGAATTCACACAAGCAATTGTATTTCTCTCCCCAGTTCACCTGGTATGGTCCGCTCGCTCTCCCATGTCCTCCAAGTCCCAAGGAAGGATACAGCATACTGCCTGACATTCAGAGCAAAGAACCTTAAATACCACCACCTTTCACATCACACATCAACCTCCCTCCCTCTCTATCTGTTTTTCACGCACTCCCTCCGTACGGTAAGCCTGACAGTCACTTCCCAGTAAGAAGGAAGCAGTGGGAGTGAACAGCACGCCCCCTCACAGTGAATCAACACATAATACGTTTGTGAGGAAAACCATCTGAGCGGCCCTGCCCCCTGTTCCCATAAAGTAACCAGGGGAAAGGCTGTGTCTACTGGTGGAACCAGGAATTCCCCCCACAGGCCATGAACAGCTGTCGAGGGGAGAGATGACGAAGTGGACACGCTGGAGTATGACGGGTAAACATACGCAAGCAGAAACCTTGTTTGGTGTTTGTATGCGAGTAAGTGTGAGATAAGTGTTAATACGCAGCAGCATGTTTACATCATAAGGAAATGGAAATTCTGTCCACCCACTGTGGGTGTTGAAATGCAGTGTCATGTTTGAGCTGGTCACACAATACGTTGCCAAGATCTACGCTAAATAGTATTTGTCAGTACGCAAAATATATTACTTGCGTCAGAGGCATATTTAAGATAAGGTCTATTTATATGTGTGGCTGAGGTAATCTATCCAGGTAAGTTGATAGGGGTGTATTCAATAATACAGCCTCCCTAGAAAATAACTTTTGTTTGCTCTATGGTCATGTTCACACAGGACAGTGACGTGACACAATGTGTGTCCAATCAGAGGAACATGACTTGCCTGGACCAGGAAGGTAGGAGTTTCATTAATAAACCAGCCAGTCATTGTTTGGTGAGCCTGTGTAAACTCTTTGATTTCCTCATCTTCTTCTTTACCCAGTCACTCAGGTATGAGAAACTAGTCTTGACTTGTACTGGACTGGATACAAACTTCCCCAGTTTAAGTCCAGCAAGCTTAATTGTGATGGATTTCCGTGATCTGGACAAAAAGGGGATTTCACAGAGTTGGTCACCTCGAATAAAGAATCTAGTTCCCCTCTCCTACACTTGAGAGGATGTGAATCAGCATACATTTCCAGAATGTCTACATGCATGACAGTATGTCAGGCCATTATTTTCAGCACATCCAGAGTGAATGTTTACTTGTTTATTTGTTAGAGAAAACATAAGTAAACCCGAGCGGACCCATTATTAGACTGAGACGTACAGAGACCCCATAGAGTCCCACCATTGATGTGCAGTGACTTTAGAATCCACTTTCAAACTACATCCTTGGGCTGGTGGGATAAGTTGCAATTGACATTTTGCGCCGGACTTCAGAAACAAGCCGGGCTTTCATGCTGCTGTTTGAACACTGGGGAAATCACTTGCAAAGGTCACTGAGCCCATTTCCTTTCTTTCCTCCCCATGCATCTGAAGACCTGTAACAGCCCCTTTCAACTGCACTTCAGTTACTGGCAGACATATTCAAATGTCTATATAGGAAGTGAGAGAGGTGTAGTTAACCAAAGAGCAAATGGAAGATGAAACAGCATCTTTTATTCCAGCACCTCCTCCTTTTACCACTGTTGTGGTAATACAGCTTTCATATAGCAGACTAAAAGGTCATCATAACAATTTCTGTATTAATTAATTTGGCTCCTCTCTAGTGGGTTTGTGCAGTGCTGCAGAGTACACAGTCCATGGCAGTCCTCGGTTGTACTCACTACTATGCTGCACTTTTCAAAACGTCCAGTTTTTGTCCACCTGGCATACATCAAGTTATGGAAGTAGAAATGTGAAAGCACACTGAATGAAGGCACATGCAGTATGTAGGGCTGCTTCACTAATTCAAGTCTTTACCATTTTGAAGCGCAGGCCTACTACATGTCTCTGAAGCCCTTCCTCCACATCCCACAGGTGATCGATAGAAAAAATACTCCTCTGCTCCACAAACTTCTCAAACAGGTGTAGTCCACCTCCTACCCCAAAGTAGTGGGATTTGGCGGCCAGGTAGACCAGTCCGTCTGGCGCCAGCAGTCTGTGGAGGGTCTCATGCAGTGCGGGGTAGTATGCTGTGTTGTAGATGGTCTCTGAGGTGAATATAACGTCATATTTGGGCGACGAGTCCTCCTTCAAAACCAAACCAAGGAACGTGATCCAGTCACCGGAGAAGAAACGACACCTGGCCAGTAATGAGTGCTGGGATGGATCTAAGGCTCTTTTCTTAGGTGGTGGGTCACCATCCCTCGCCTCCTGTATCTCTTTGTCTTTCACTTTCTTCTCGCAATCATCTTTCTTCTGTATCTTTCCCTCACCCGTCCCTTCTTCCTCGTCTTCACTCTCCACATCATCCTCTTGGCAGTTCAGCAGCACGTTTGGCAGTGTGAGCTGTTCAATAACGGTACTGTTGTAATCTTGGAAGTGGACGTGCCTGGCTCCTCTCTTCAGAGCCAGTATCCCCAGCAGCCCCGCCCCACAGCCCAAGTCCAAAACCCTCTTCCCACCAAACGTCTCTCCGTCTTTCTCAATCAGCTCCAGGAGGTCGTAAGTGCACTCCCACACCTTCAGCCCACCCTCATATACGCCGGAGATGAGATCAGACCTCTGATCAGCAGTGCGAGAAATAATCTTCTCCACATCCTCTCTCTCCAAGGCTGTCTTCTCAAACACCGTCTCGTTCAGGAAGTGGAGCGGAGGTAGAGTACCCATGGCAACTGTCTCAGGGACAGCATCCACAAGGAGGAGATGCACGTCCGATGGTGGGAGGTGCTCTTTGGCCTCTTTTACTGGTTCTGCTGGTTTGGTATTGTCCTCCGTCTGACAAATACAAACAGCATGCGTGGTTAGGGTACAAATGTGATGGCTCAGTTATGCATGTGTCTGTGTGTGCAACTGCACACCCAGGGAGTTAGCCAAGTTAGCTAGCATTTGCTTAAAGTGGACAATATCCAAGTAATGCATCATGGCTTGGGGGACACATGGCAGTACAGACACTTAGCAATAATAAGCTATGTAGCTAGAGGTAACTAGAACACGTCACGTTTTATCTTCGGGCTAACTAACCGTACTAAGCTAGGAGTAAGTAACAGTAACTAACGTTACCTATTAGTTAGCTACTCACAGGTTTAGCTGCACAGTCTGGCTTTCCATTTTGCAATTCATTCCCATCCACGTCATCTGGACCTGTTGTTAGTGTTTGCACGTCGAAGTTAAAGCTAAATGACATGACTGACAACAAGCGGATAGTCGTCTAACTTAGTCACGGTTGGATCCACGAGGTAAGCGGGGGGAGAACTACAAATCCCAACATTCTGCAAACCAGTGCAACCGACCTCCAGCTTGTTTCTTGTCGCTCGTTTGAACAGCAGTCACCGAGCTTCAATGTGCTAAGATGGAGGGCCATATAATGCAATATGGCAAACTTGGGCAACAAAACCGAAGACAGTCGGTACAGACGTCTGAAATCACGTATTTAGTTCCTGACTCAGTTAACCATGATGCCTTTCGCCAACCGGAGCGTGCGCATCAACTACTGCGCAGGATTCAGGAGTCAGGACTGTCAAGGCTCTCTTGTCCAGCTCTGCTTCGTAAATATGCGGCAATAGTCGTATTTTCCTCATCATTTTGACAAATGTCGACGTCACGTGTGGTTATCGCAGTTTGCGCGCCGTCATAGAAAAGTGAGTATTCCCTTACAGAAACCGGAAATGTAATGTACGTCAGCGTCAGTTATTTGAATGGGGGAAAGGATGATGTCTAAACAATAGAGATGTAGGAGCCGTGACGCTCCTGTGAGAGTAATTGCTCCCAGTAAGATGTTTCACGTAACGTTACAGCATCGTTTCCATTGTTCAGTGGTCTTATAGGGCGAATAGCATAATAGCTTTAATACGTGGTCTTTCTCCAACGTTGCTCGATGCAGTGGCGCCGAATACTGTTGCTGCCTCGAGTCAACTTCAGGCAACGGGACCTGTGGACTGTCCGTCTCACCTAAGGTGTCTCCACCCTGAGTCGCTCAGCACATTGGAATGCGGAAAAGCCACAGTGTCTGTTGTGTTGTGTGTTTTTAGGCGTTTGCCTCATGTTTTAAAACATGTATGAGCCAGCCATGTACACCCCGAGTGCTCTAGCTTGTTATTCCAGGCCTATACGTTTAGCTGCACGTCATAAACGTTGACAGGCTTGAGTCGGTACAGGCTTATGTGATGATGCTAGCAATGTAAACAACAACAATGTAAGTCAACTCCCAAATCACACATTTGTAGATTTCATATATTCTATTAATCCACGGCAGAGTTGTCGGTTCTGTGTGTCCTTATTGGTTATACAGGTAATTAGTTCATGTAGTCATTGTCTAACATAGACCTACATCTTGTTAAGGAGCATCTGTCAGTCCACTTGCCTGCAATACCCACTTGGCAGTTAAAGCCCAGTGAGTAGCATCTTCTTGTTTGCCTTGTTTCAGACGCAGGATGCGGTGGCGGCCCGGCTGCGCGCTCACCTTGCTGCCCTGCTTGCGGTTGCGGGTGTGCACCAGGAGAGGACGGAGCAGGCTGCCGCCGTGGCTGAGGGAGACGTGGGCCTACGTGAGGCTGTTGGTACAGTCGCTTTACGCTAACTC
>OMOT01032320.1:3225-14704 GCA_900312575.1 Acanthochaenus luetkenii
TGGGGGTGGAGGTGGTGAATTGGGAGGCGTCGCCCGCCCAACAGGGGTCTGCAACAGCCAATCTGTCTCTGGCGTCCTTCACAGATGCAGCATGACCAGATGAAGGTGTGGAACAGACGGTAATCTTTTGACCCCTACCAGGTGACCCCCTTCCTCCAAGAGCTACCATGGAGCCGTCACCACTGGTTACAGACCTGTGAGGGGATGTAAACCAAATTCTAATTCACATTAAGGAGATCTAATGTAAACGTACATAAGAAAAGGTTAAACAACTGGCGTGCAGTGCACTGGAAAACCATGGGTTGGGTTCATACCATAGTAATTGTTCTTTAGCAAAAAGAAACCGCAATATTCAGAGCATGGCAAACTTACATTCTTTGTTTGAGCTTATTTCTGGGCCGTCCAATAGGCTTTGCATATCGACGTTTGATCTGATCGGCTTTCTTGTGCAGCAATTTCTTCCCATTCTCCTTTGGCCTGCAGACTTGGCAGATCCAGGTTCCTGGAGGGTGTTCAAATACAGAGAGCATCGCTTAGGTGGGTTCATCAATTCAGAGGACATACATTCATTTGAAACATTTCCTTTTATACCACGAGTTGGCGAGAATCCCTCCTGCTCACAATGACAATCAATTACTCAGCACAAAAGGAAAATCCATAAGAAAAACATTGGGTCAATTCACTGTCCGCTGAAATAGACTTCGTGTCAGCTTGTTTCAAGCAAAGCTATGTGACTTGTATGAATTGCCTGCCAAATGTCCTACTACGTGCACAATCATTACAAGCCTAGCTGTAGGACTGGTACTGTAATCCAGAGATAGCAAATCTCCCCAGGGATACTAGAATAATTTGATATGCATGCAAAGCTCCTAATAAGCCATTGCTGCCTCACTGTGCTGAGTGACAGACCCAAAATGCCTTCTATAAAGAAAAGGCTTTGAATTGACAGGAGAGGGGGAAACCTAGAAGCCAGACAGTGTAAACACCGTACCTTTTGGCATTCTTGAAAGCGGTGGGTCACAGCATTCCATGTGAAAGCCCCGATCACATGAATCGCAGAACAGCATCTCATCCTGAAAGGGAACAGGAGGCATGTGTTAGGGATGTCCCTGTTGCATACATATAACACCCTCTGTCATTGAAGGTCTTTTGGAAAAATAAATTGTGCACAAGAGAGGCTTTACAAATCTGAGGTAAAACCAACAAATCCTTGGGGAGACACAAAAGGGGATCTACCTCCAAGCATACAACACTGAAACTGTTATGTTTTAAGAACTATGGAATATAGTACTTACAGCATTTTTCCCCTGTATTCGACAGGAACTGCAGGTTTTGCATTCAATACATTGCCACCGTAATCTCTTCACATTTGAGGTTAATTCAGGGGAAAACTTCAAACATGATGGATGCCCTTCAGAAGTAATTAAAAAGGCATATTAGCATTACACATTTTTACCATCTTGGACTGTGTCACAGAGCTGCAGACATGGCCTTCCCATTATTCACACAAGGAGGTTAAATATTAACATATCGCATCATCAACAATGGTGGGCCTGTATGTCCGGAACTCTTTTTTTTTTTTTTTTTTTACACACAAGCTTTGTCTAAAAACAGTATGATCAAACATCTGAGACGCTAATTACAGATAATTTGATCTTAATGAGGCAGAAACAGTAGCAGCATTCTAATGGAAGCCGATCCATGAAAGTCATGTAAAAGCTTGCCTTCTCCCTCACCCAGCTCCCTCTCATGGTTGTAAAACAGCTGTTTTACAGTGAGAGCACAATTTGTGTACACTATGAGCGGTTAATGAAAACCACCTCAATGCTACTTAGTCAAATTTGAGCAATAAAAATGTCACCGGGAGAACAATTCCTTACGGCATTTAAAATAATTGTTCAAACACAAATGACTCCTTAGGAGAGGTAATTTTATGGAAGGTTAGCAATTTTGTCTGGAACAAAAGAACAGTAAAGGAAATGCCACCAATTTGCAGCATAAAATGGTTGATCTTTGATCCGCTCTGGCTAGTGTGCTCCATAAGAAGCTAGTGCAATCTGAATTGAGCGAAAATGACTTGTGATTTCAAATTCTAATGGCCACTTATGGAGCATCTGCCCTTCTTTAGCCCATTATGGGTTGCAAGCAATTTGGATCCCCTCAGCTACTCATTTTCTCCCAACAAATCCCTTCAAGGGAAATAATTCAACCCTAGTGCAAAACATAGAGCAAGAATTTGGCCCAGCAATGTTGAGAGTTGCTGCTACTATTCTAAAAAGGTATCATGCCTCACTGTATTTAACCATACATTCACACTTTGCAGATTGACCTTGGGCCTCACTGCCTGAGCCTCGCTAACATACTCACAATTTTGCCCAGATTACAGTACATTGTTATGTAGAGGGCTGGGCTGAGGAGAAATTCCCTTTCATTGTGTTAGATGAAGTGATGCAAAAGGAAACTTACCACTGCTCCCACAGTCTGCACAAGACAGCAGCTCTTCTGGCTGCTTGTCCCGATTTGACTCTTTCGTTCCCAGACAGAAACTGCATATTGGGATAGGGTCAACCCGGAGCTGGGTGGGAAAACAAATGAGAAAAAATAGACAAACTGTTTAAAAAACAGATATAAGCCCGGACGGTCATGTACAGCCTGAGTGTTTTGGGCCAGTTTCTTTTGTCAGTAAAATGTGGATTTCAGATCACTGTAGGCATGCTGCTGGTTATGGTATCGAGGCAGAAGACGAAACCTTTGTATGGCTTTAATGAAAGTGACGAATCCTAGATGCACAAGCTCAAAGAATGAAAAGATCATCCCTGATTTGAGTTCTCACAGATCAGAACTGACTCATTAACACATCTCATCCAGGTATGGTGCATACGAGGTCCTCCTCCTTTATCCATTACATCTGAATAAGTGATCCAAGTAATCATAGTTTAAGGGCTTAATCCAATTCTTAAAGCTTGCTCTACAGTCTGAAAGGATTAACCAGTATGTAATCAAATTACCTCAATAATAAAACATGCTCTCATTGTTGCTGCACCGATCCATTGTAGATGCATGTCTCAGAATAAACACTCATTTAAGGGCTTAGTGTTAAGTTCAGAAGTAAAAAAAATATGAGCTCAAGGTTTAAGAGGATTTCCCCACTGATCACTTAAAACTAAGCGGGGCAGACTTCAGAAAAGAAACTGGGCAAGGCGCAGTGTCATCTCTTCATATACTAGCCAGTCAAAGCAAAACCAAATCTCTGGCTGAAATCATCATGAGACTAAATTTAGACTGAACTGGTTTCATATGACCTTTAAACATAATATCACACACAGAAGCCCCTTGAGGAACATCAAACAAACTGCTGCCTCCTTCACTGAGAGGCGGTTCTTAACGGAAAATAACACTTGCAGGTTGTGACCATAAATAACCCACCTCATCATCAGTTTACGCACTAAGGCCCCATCAATTGACTGGTGCTTCGAAGGGCACTCCGGGGATGCCCATAATTAGTTCCTAGTTTCTATGAGGCAGATCAACACCCTGACCTCAAACAAATGTTTGACCTCCAAATCTCTTATCAGTCCTGATCCCCCTCCAATAGGCACATGACAAAGACATAATTTAAACATGTCATGGGGGGGACAGAAAGGATACAGTGAGAATTTGGTCATTGTTCCTGGCTGTTGTATCAATTGATTGATACGGTGAGGGAAAGCAGTTTACTGCCACATCAATGATTACTCTATTTTCCAACCTGCCAGGTCAATATTTGAAAGCAGGCACTGGCATTAGCAGCTGATTGCTGCTCACAGAGCCATGAATATAAACTTTCCCCAACATAAAAGCAACACCTAAACGCTACTGTGTGAGGTGGCTGAACCTGTAGGATACAACATTATGGCTCAAAGGCTATCAGTGATTTTCATATGGTCAAGTTGGAGTAACGTGCCTGATTAGATATATTAGTCAGGTCTACAAGTGGAAACAATCTCACTGAACAAAGTTTTTGTTCATATTTCAAATGCACATAAACCCTATGCTTTCTTAAACTCATCAAAGTCCAAATCACATTCTCTACAAAGCTTTGTGTCCGACTCCGAGCACAGACAACATGCTAAATGTTCACTTTGGTTCTTGATCACAAGCCATTCCACATTATCACTACAATACACCAAAAGACAGTTTAACATAAAAGGCCAAGTTGTTCAAATGAATCCAAATTCTAGTAATGCACTGCTGAAGTTGCCTTACTGTTGTGATTACTGTAGAGTCACACTGCATGACTCTTTGGTCAGAAGTTGCATGTGAGTCATGTTTAATATTATGTTTGCTGCAGAAACAAGTTGAAATCACTGAAGAAACAACTTTGTGTTCCCTAAAAAACAATCAGGGTAATGTAGTGGTTAACAAAAATCATAAATACGTTAGTTTATTTCCACAGTGTGAACAGAATTCAAGAGAAAATTCATATGAAGAGTGTGAACTTGAGCTGACATCACTGCTAGCATGTGTTGTGTGTGCATATTGCAAATATAATGCCCACAGCTGATAGACTAATTTTATAATATAGGTCTCCACTGACTATGCTAAGAAGTCTAATCCAGAAGCCAGCGGAGAATTACTTTCCATTAGAAATATGCTTCAGCCTGGTAATTAAACTGAAACCATAGCTCAATGTGCTCACTGATTAATATAAACATGTGAAAATAGAGAATCAAACATGGCTGAGGAGATGTTACTGATTTACTTGGGGATTCCAAATGAAGTACATTACAGGAAATGATGCTGCTTCAAAAGAGCAGGCTGTCCTGAGTGAGGGGGTGGGGTCCTATTAGAGAGAGAGAGCTCAAGTGGTTGCATAACACAGCAGGGGGAAAAAAAAGTCTCATTCCTTGCCTTTGTTCCTGCCAGTGTCTCTTCAGAATCTAATAAACTCTAAACCAAGACTGCTCTTTCCCCCCCTCCAAGTATCTCTTATTCTCAGCACACACACGCTAGTTGTGTTTCGAGAACTGTGCAGGCAGAGACGTCTCATCCTTTGAAGCGAATGGTAAACCTGAACTTGGCTAGGTGATGTCATCGAGCCGGGAGCAAGAGGTTGAAATGTTCCAAATGGAAAACAGTGGGCCTACTTCAGCTATGAGAATTGCAGGACACTGTGTCTCTAAACAGTTCTCCGTTTCACTTTTGGCCTGACTGCAGACAGTCACAGTTGTGGCTGCAGTATCAAGGTGTCACTTCCTGATTATTCACTGTGAAACTGGTGGGGAGCAGGGTGATGTCTCTGTAGCCTGATGCTTTTCACCACTTGAGATGCATAACTTTAACATACACCATTAGACCCCACTTTATCTTTATAAGCTGAGAGATATGATCAGCAAAAGACAGATTTACAACAAACTATCTAGGACTCTGCACTGCATTTTAGGACCATACAGAGAAACCAATTTCCCATGCAACACTCTCCTGCACTAGTGTCTTCAAATTGTCAAGCAAGTACAAAACTGCTGTCGTTTTAGAGACATTCATCTGCAGTGTGTGTTACTGCTGAGTGCCAGTGGCATAGACACAATCTCTGCAAACTGAAAAGCACCCCATAGGTGCCAATGTCAGCAGAAACCATGCAGCCTGAAAGTTTGTTTATATGCTAGCTTTTATTTCCTCTCTTGGACATCTGGGTAAACACAAAGGTCAAAATAGCAGTGCGTAGTCTCAAAAATGTCTGTCCTACCTTGCACGTTACAAGCCTACTGGCCGGGACTGGTTTCCCCCACTTGCCCTCATAAATGCTTACGTTTAATTTAACCAATAAAATATCCAAATTTTGCTCATTAACACTATGTGACTCACAAGACAGCCAACAGACAGTCACGTCCTTTAAGGTCATTAGGCTAGAGTTACATAACTTGTGGGAAGCCTACATCAGACTTCCACACAGTCCGCATGACTTTCTATCCAGACCAACATCATAAGACACAGGGAAAGCTAAGATGAGGTGGAGATCAGCATGTGGAGACAGATGAGTGAGAATGCAGAGGCCACAGTAAGCATACCTGGTCTCTCTCATGGGGGAGAAGTGTCACTGTTGACAGGACCAAGGGGGAAGCACTTGGGCACCTGGCGCCCCTTCCCTCTGTATGATTGAGCTTATACCGCGGACCATTCTTTAGCAACCTGACGTTGTTGACCGACCGCTTGGCTGCCAGCCGTAACCTCTGCCGGAAAGCAGGGTTATCAACAATGGTGGATAGGTCATCCTGGTTCCTCAGGTACCTCTCAATGTTCTTCAGTGAGGAGCCATGGGTATCGTCCAGGCCCTCAATGGCCCTCCTAAGCATTTTATTCCAATCAATATGGCGCAGATCACTTGAATTCCATATAGATCCCTTTGATGGCACAGAGACGTTTGCAGGTGGGAGTGATCCAACTCTCCCAGGAGTTCCTGGGTCCTTGTACGAGGCGCTCCCTTTATTTGTAACCTTGAGAATACAGCCATCGTGAACACTTAATTCCAACTGCTCAAGAACAGTCCTCTTGTCCAGTCCATGTGATGTTGCCACTGCATGACAAATTCTCTCCTCCGAGGGCCTTTGCTTTTGCCTTTTGATCTTCTGTATTGCTTCAAGAATCCACTCCGTGTACAGAGGGTTTGCAAGTTTTACCATGGTTGAATAATTAGATTCACGAAAAAGTGATCCATACAGGTTCCCCCTTTCTGCTGCTAAACCTTCGGTACATCCACATCTTTGATAAGGTCAAAAAGTTATGTTCCGCCCGGCATCCAGCTATTTTTCTCAATCCAGGAACTTGACAAAACGATGGCACTAGTAAATTCCACAATGGTAGTTACTAATTGACCTGGAGCATTATTTACTGAAGTTCCAGTTCAAATCTGAAGGAGAAAACACAAATTGGTCAAATTAGTACACATGATAACCAGCATCTCTCCAACACACCAGTGACTATATGTTAATTTGTCTTCATGTACTTAATTTGTGGGTAATTCACAAACTTCCCTGGAATCCTGGGTTACTGTTTCCTAGGTTGCAGTAATAGCCTAGAGTACATGGGAAACAAAGAAGGCTGAGCCAGAGGAATCCAGAACTTTTAAAACGTGATAAAACATGAGTAACGGATGGATAAAAACTGACGCAGGATCAGAGTTGGCTGCTAAGAAATTAATCCATAGTCTGACACCATAATCCACAGACCAAACCAGATGTCCATTTCAAATAGACTGTCTAGTAAAATAACTAAGTTAGGCTAACTAACTAGAACAGGTAGGTAGCAACTTCTACTGAGAAAGCCGTTAACAGGCCTGTAGAAAATACATATTTATTTTCAGATCCAGATTTATTTTTTCCCCCGACAGAAAAATCGTACAAATTCACGTTTCCAATCCGTCCGTAAAATCTTCCGTAGAAGAACGTGGAGAAATTGGTTTTAAAAAATAAAAAATGCAGAGGAAATCAACTGTAAAGTTTAACTGTTAGTTGTCCGCACGCGACTTTTGACAGCTCGACATCTGCATACGACAAACTGAACAGCGCGAGCTTTAATGACAGTTTCGTATGATCAACGCTCACTTCCTGACAGCTGCCGTCGGATGTTTATGGCACGTCTGCAAATCACAATCCAGCCTTAACGAGCGAGGACGCCGATAATAACTGTGCAACAAACCTAGAGTTGTGTCCGCTGAGTTGAGTAGATAATGGCAACGTTGCCAGCATTACTGATGTCACCTAAACAGTCGCCATTTTGTTACAATGTTGTAGTTTACATGAATCCGACATGACGCTGATTACAATCCAATGGAGTCTCATTAAACCTTACCTACACTAATGTGCCCTCCCAAGCAACTTCAATATTGGCTGTAAAGACCAGATCCGATTTCTGGTTTGATAAAGCACATGTCAATCTTTATGTATGAGCTCACTCCAAAAGGCACGCCACTGGCTGTACGACCTGTCACTTCCCTCGACTGGCCCGCCTCTTAAGGTGCCTCGGATGCTTGCTCGATATCGCGTACCTTTACCACTCGTGATATGTGGACTTATTGGTCTACCGCAGTGAGAGGTTATTGTCAAGTTATGGTACACGCTATGACGTGGCAAATTGTCACAATACTAATTCAACAAATTAGAAATGTAACGTTCTTCGCAGAGCGCTCAACGCCAGCCCACCTTTACTTGGATCCATCCTCGAAACAGTTGGTTACACTTGAAAGTGATGTGGCTCGTTTTAGACTTTAATTGGCTGTTTGTTAAATCCATCATTTGTTTGCATAAAACCTGCAGCGGCTCGACCGTTGATTTAAAGCGGCACGTTTCTCGCTCTCCAGGCGGCATATTCTTGGGGTTAAATAGACTACTGCAGGCTAACATGTGTGCAAGCTATCGCATTTCCCCCTTTTATCTCGTATATTCTCCCCTCATATCGTTTCCCCCGCACCGACAAGAGCCCAGTTCTTTCGTAATAGTGAACAGTAAATCGTGGGACAATAAATCAACCTTCCGTTGAGCAAAAAGTAGGTTTTCTGTCGGCTCAACGCCTGCCAACGAACATATTAACGTCCCGTGTCTGACTAGGCAAAACGACGGCATTACCTCTTTATCGCCATTAACTAGCATATTAAATATTTCCGACGAGGACAAATAATGAGCCCCGGAGAAGAAGACGTTCTGGGGGGAATAGAAGTTAACTACACGACTACCGGGAGAGTATTAGCTCCTTCATCACTGCGCCTCAATTATGCATGGCTAGTTTCTCTCGCTCCCATTTCCCGGCCGTTTTCCCATATTTAAAATTAGGAAGCGATACTCCTTGATTTTACACCGATTTGCGAGAGGTACCTACCTACCGCTGCCGTGGGCGAGGAGGCTAAACAAACTACGACAAGTTTCATGCGGCGGGTGAACACACAACTAGCGTGGAAGAGAGGGAAAAGAGGGCGCACAGGCTACCGTCAATATTCGCTGGTAGTTTACCTCCGCAAGTTTGTCTCCCCCCCCCCTCCTCCTCCTCCTCGGATACTCCTCTTCGTTATCGGGGTGGCTGCGACGTCGAAGGGTGAACATGTCGCGACACATCCGCGCGATTTCGTGGGGTTTGATCTCTCGAACGAGGGCTGAGAAGCTCGGACCCGATAACAAACTAATTGAAAGGTTAATCTACATAGCAGCCCGTGACAAAGTGGTACCCTCCCCCTTCTTCTTCTTCTTCTTCTTCTTCTTCTTCTTCTTCTTCCACTGTAGACATCCCTATACTTCAGTGTAGTGGAGCGGACCGTCGCCCATAGCGCGCTCCTGCAATGATACTGTCACTTTCACCCCCCCTCCTCCTTCTCCTCCTCCTCCTCCTCCATCTCCATCATCAACATGACCGGTGATGAGCTGTGAGGAATGACACACTCAAACACGTTACACTTCATGTTTCAGGATGAGTGAAATACGCCTCACGTTTTACTGTCATGCGTCTACTATTAACATAATGTTCTTTCCTCGGATAGATCGAGCTGGATAGGCCCACTACAACATGGGATATAAACACATGCGTTCACTTCTATTTATTCATTTAGGAAATGAGTCAATGTGACTGTCCCTCAGTGTGATATTATACACCAACACCATAACCCAATCACTCCCCGACTACGCCCAAGGAAGGGAGGGATAGTTTTCAATGAGGTTGACCATTACATTTCCCATCTCTCATTCATAAAGTCTTGAGCAGTACTAGAAGTGACAGAGTGCTCGTTTCACATGCAGCAGTACACGTGTAATCGGAGAGAACTGGTCACTTCCCATATGAATAGAAACACATGCTGTACCGTATAGCCAACTTTGGAAGATAACACTTCCTCTAATGTGCATTTGACATCCGGGAAACTCAGTGGACTTTAGTGGTCTTGTCATGCTCTCATTACGTCACAGCTCCATGAAACACTCTGCTTTTTACCTTGACGGTGTTGTTGGTGTTTTCTGTCTGCCTGTGCCACATTTACAGCAGTTTGAATATATATATAGTTTCCTGCCATACGACTAATTGTCATTTTCATCTAGTAACCGAGATTAGTAAGAAATACATACAAATGAATGTTGTTTCATTTAGGTACTGTTGTAATATGTGTTTATGACAGGAACTGTGGATAGAGAGAGTTCTGATTTGATGAGGCAAGGTATTCGTGCCACGATAAGAGGCGCTGACCAAACCCGCTTGTGTCTGGTTCTAATGAATGCCACCCTGGGCCCCAGCAGGTCCTCCACTGCTGCATGGGTCCAGGGATAATTTGAATTGGAGCATGTGCCATTGCAATCTGCCCATCCCCCTACTCAATCCCTGCCAACTGCCACACTGGTGTTCACAAACACTGCTGCCCATCTGCGGGGCAAAACACTGGCCGGGGCCCCAGTTACTCCTTCGCCTGCATTCAGAGAAGAAAGTCTGGTCATGAACCCACATTTGTAGGCAAATACCAGAGAGTCACGTTTTCCCCCTCCCTATACTTCAAAGTTGTTAACGGCGTACATTGTTCAGAATCTTCAAAGCTAAGACAGATTTCTACACAATCAAACTGGTATTAAACATTTTCTAAATGTTTGGGGCTCCCCAGCTCGCCAAAAAAAGAGGCCATATTATAACCATTGTAAGTTGAAAATCAACGGTGTTGGTTTGCTATTTGTTTTCCCACCTCTTGCATTCATTGAGTAAAGCAGTTTACTAGGAAACATGTGAAAAGTATGTTGAGTAGTTTCCTTATTGTGGTAAGCATTCTCATTATTTAATCACAGCTCCCTCTTTTTGTGTTTTGCCATCTGTCATCTTGAGAAACAAATGAACCAGCTGCCATGGAGTGTGATCTTGCCCAATCAGAAATGTGGTCCTTTTCAAAGCGCATCTGTGTGAAACCTTAAACATGCTGATGGAAAAAAGTGCCTCAAAGTTGTTAATAACATTTTGGCTGGAGAATGTTTTCACCTAGATGCCCCTGATTAGCATACATGCATAAACTATGTGTTATTACTGAAAACAGCCCTTGTGCAGGGATTCTGAAAATGTATTCCTCCTGACATTTAATAATAATAAACAAGGAAAATATGATCTAACAGGTTGTTTTCTAGGGTAACATAAAATGGCATAGTCAATTACACTTCTTTCTAGAGCAGATGAGTGGCCAATTGTTTTTCTCAAAACACGTTTGAGACACCCTGCCCAACACTTCTGCTGGCCCATACCCAGTGGGAGGGGGAGGGGCCTCCCTCTGATCCTTTCCAAACCCCAGCGACAGCACAGCTGGGTACGAAGGATCAGCCTAATTTTCAGGTCCCTCTAATGATCACTATGAAGAGCAACCACTAATCCCTTAACTGAGAAAAATGACCTTCCTTAGCTATGCGATGGGAGATCCAGACCCTGTGAGCGTCCAGCTAGGACCCGAGTGAGCGCCGGTGGAGATTACTGAGTGGAACCAGGACACCAGGCTGGCCCT
>OMOT01032320.1:14755-30084 GCA_900312575.1 Acanthochaenus luetkenii
TGTCCAAAAATGATTAGCATATATGGAGCCTCTCCATGATTAAATAATGATGGGGAAAGACACAAAGTCTGTGTGTAATAACACAGTTTTTGTAATTTAGCTTGTATTGAAGTGGGCATATGCAAACGAACTTATGCTACGTGTAAAACGAATCTTGTATGTCGATACTGAAGGTTTTTGGAAACAGCTTGGTAGTATCCTGGTAGGATGAGCTTGATATCATTTATTTTATGTATGTAATAACAACAGTCAAATACTTGTTCACATTTTGTCCAGTTAGAATTGTCAATTATTGGAAACTGAAAACTACCAAATCCAAAATGTCTGCTGCATGACAGTTGAGTGTTAAATAAAACCATATCATTCCAACACATGGCAAATGAAGCTAGAGTATCGTTTCAATTGTATTAAAACATTTGAGTTGCTGACGCAAGTTTGAGAAAATATTCAAGTTGCAACACTGACTTACTCCCATGGAGTCACTGTAAATATAAAACTTGTACACAACATCTTGAGGTATACATATACAAGTATCTTGGGAAAAGACACGGAAATGCACAGTGCTTGGATGCATCAGTGAAAGTCTGGCTTCTCCGGGAAGGTGCATCCGACCCGTCTGATGATGACGTTGGCTGCATAGTGTCCAGCCCGGATACACTCCTCCAACGCTCTCTCCTGGACCAACTCCGAGAGGAATCCTGGGGAGACAGAGGAGCAGGGGTCAACCAACAACCGTTCATTATCTCCGAAATAGTTGGGGGGAAAAGTCACAGTTCACATGAGCCAGGTACTGATGACATTTGGAATAAGGGACAACCCTGTTTCATCGTCTACAGGATTCAAATGATGACTATTTTATGTGGTGCTATGATCAGTTCATACAGAGTAAAAACAGCAGGGTAAATGTCATGCTCATATAATCTAGAGACATTACTATGTCCCATAGGTGGCCTGTATCAAAGGTTAATTGGGAATGGACATATAAATCAAGCTGTGTAAAGAATAATTTGTTTTGGATCATGCTGTACCTCCAACAAAGGCATCTCCTGCTCCGTTAGTGTCCACAATATCATTCTGGTCGATGTCCAAAACAGGGAACATGGTCACCTTCTCACCTATGGAAGGGACAAAGACAGAGAGGGAGACGGCTAATTAAAGGAGAACACCAGTGAACACTAGTGTTTCAATTTTTGGCTTGTTATTTCCTTAACTGGATCTCGATATTACATTATTCATCGGGCATTCTACTCGCCACGGCTTTGTTATAATTTGCGACTCATTTGTGACCAAGCATCACCCGACCTTTCACTGAAGGTCAGGTGATGCTTGGTCATATGAGCTAAAATCCAAGAAGCACAGGCTACGTTTTTGGCTGATACATAACCTGTGTAATATATAACATTATGCCAATAATCAATTCCAACACATACTACATTGTTACTGCTGAGTGCATTGATTCTTGCACTAATTAGGAACTGAAAGCCAGTCAATCTGGGAACTCAAACGTTAAAAGTTTTGCCTGAAGAGAACATGGAAGCCATTTGTATAAATAAACTACACACTGCTTAGTTTGCTTTGTTGAATTGTGCCCAGATTGACTAAGTTGAATATCTGCCAACAGTTTTAGAAAGTATGGGAACCTATAAGCCACAAAAGATTTGAATCTCACAACATGCTGAGCGCATTAAACTAATGTCTATGTGAATCTGACATACCGATGAGAGGAAAACGCAATGCCACGTATATTTTCTTTTTAATGCCTAGGTCAATTAGATGTTGAATTTGTCATGTTAACATTAACTGACACTTTTGTAAATTAAATACTGTGCTGCAATGGCTTAGAATAAATGCCCCAATACATCTATGGACAGCAACAGACGAGTTGAAAGTACATTCTCAACATCTCTGACGTTTTAGGTGAGCGCTAGAATGAATAAGAAACGATGCAAGAAGTTACGTTGTTTCATTTCAAAATGGAATCCATTAAATGAGGGTCTCTATTATCTTCAGTGGATTATATTGTTTCAATTATCAGTAGCATATGCACTTCAAAGAAACTTCCAGTTAAAAGGAGAGGAAAAAAGAAACAAAAATCTACCAGATGACAAAGTCTTGAGGTGTAGAATGACATTAAATCAGCAACTTATGTCAGAACAATCTAAACCACACACACAATCTTCAAACAATCCCAAGGTTTCTGGTGCCGACATGAACCTTCAAAAAGGTGCAGGAGACAAAAGACTGACATGTGGATGAAAGGAACATTAGGAGGCTGACAGACCTCTTATTGAGAAAAAGAGGTTGGGAGTTAAAGCAGACACGAGGAAAAAAAACTACAAACGTAGTTTAATGAGGCCCCCCGCTAATCTAACTATGGCTCACAGAATATCTGAGCTGCAGACAAGACACCCCACCTAATCAGTTTGAATACACTTCTGTCCTTGTAATACAAGGCAATAGGTGCACAACCTGCAGCCTAGCATATGCTCAACACCTGATATAATTCATGTGAATTACTGACACCAAACTGACACCAAATAGAATAATGTGACTTGATTAAGGGTCAAATCAAATGAAAGTGTATTTGTCACATAATCCATCATACAAGTACAATGTGCGGTGAGATGCTTTGTTGCCGACTCATTAAATGCGCTTATATACAACATTTTATATAGGCAAAATATATACAATGGAATGGGCTGTCAAATATAAACAAGGATGGATTGTACTGTACAGTTGAGTTAAATAGAAAAACACAACCAAAAACAAGTATGATCCAAGAATAAAGATATGTATATTCACAGTACATATAGAATTATATAAATGCAAAGTGCTGAGATGCACAGAATTTGTCCAGGTGAGCAAATAATGAGCTCAGTGTTGTTGTTGTGGGAGGCGTGCTGTTCAGGTACTGACACTACTTGATAAATGTATCTCAGAACACAAGTGAGATGTTTTCATAACAAGCACACATATGGTTTGATTGAAAGAGCATCTTCCCTGTTCAGGAAAGCAGCCGATTGTCAGTTTGATAATAGATGACAATAGACCAAGATCCTTGTAGGATCAGCTAATTAGTAACATAACGACTTTGCTTAATGAATGTCGCAGACGACGCTTGAGAATCCTCCTCCCTCTTGAAATGATTAACCGCACATCTTTAACATGGAAAATGTGCTAATAATAAATTATAGTTAGTCAGTTATTCCGCAGTTAAGAAATTGAAATCATACATTGTGATTCTGCTCATGCAACAGGCTGTTCAAATCAAACACCAGGTGCTATGTGGACTGTAACAACATCTGAAGCTGGTGCAATTTGTTTCAGCATGGATTCTGCTGTGCAGCAGACCCAAGGACATACAATTACATTCAGTGTGTAAATATGTTTATATGCAGGTTAAAACAAATGGTTATTCTCTCCAGTGTGGGTGGTATAGGAGGAGTCACAAGTCTCACTTATGAGACCAACCAGGTAACCTCACACTTCTGACTGACCAGTTCATTGAGTGCATTTACATGCACATTCATATTTCCTTTATATTTGGGATATTGAAATATTATGTTTATGAGTTGGCAGATGCAAACACCACGTCCCGTTTACAATAACCGTGACAAGCCCATATACTGAATAAGAAAAACCTGAACATGCTAGCTGGGATATACAGACAACAATAGCTATATTCTGGCATGTAAACCATATCCTGTTTATTGCATCATGAGTATCAAAACAACACTAATGAACGCAGTGACAAAACTATAGAACGTTAGACTAGCTCCATCTTACTGAATGTTCCATGTAAACGGCTCATATTCGGAATATAAATGTGCGTGTACTGTAAATGTACTCAATGTGTATCGACATTTACAGTAAGTTGAACCACCATCGCTGGAAACATGGCACAAGAGACATCACAGCATACCCCAGTCCTCTTCCTTCAATCATCATTGCCAATGCTTGCACTTTGCTGCTCGGGAAGGTTCACATAACCTCTTTGAGGCAAATTATTAAATTTGACTGACATGTTAGCTCAGGTTACAGTCCACCAATTCCCCAGCCATCTGTAACAAAGAGTTCATTGGCAAAGGTCTGTCACGGAAATGGCAATAAAAAACCCTCCTGCCAAAAACTCAGTGTCTCTGTTGTTACTGGCTTGTAGCATGTCTGAAAACATCACTTTGCTGAACTCATTTCACATTTCACTGTAATGAGAGCAGCGCCATTATTTGCAGCGAATAACACTTTGCTGTACGATTTTTAGTGTAACACTGAAATAATAGCAGAACTTTCTAGATTTTAGTTTGACACAAATAAGTGAAACGGCAGTTAGCTTGTGAACGTGAGGGAGTATAGTACGAGTGCGCTTTGAGTTAACCTGTAACACACTGAGAAACTGTAAGGCTCTAAGATTTCAAATACATCCTTCCAATAAGCTGTAATTGTGTGCTTTTGTTAATTCACTCTTCACAATTCCCTCATTACAACCCTTGAATGGTGGTGATTAAACTCAATAATTTATTTCAACAAGCGACTCTCTTTGAAATATCAATTAAGGCCTTTATTATTGGCTATTCTTTTTAACAATGGCAATTCACACCACAGCAACGACTGAGAAAATGCTCTCCTGTAAAAAAGCGGATTCAAATAAGGCAACCTCAACTTTATTGGAAAATGAGCACATAGGGCATTGTTTTGACTCTGAAATTATTACATGCTCCACTTGATTCTCTTCCAATAGACACCCATGTCATTTCGACAGATAGCAGGTAGAGCAAATGGTTGCCAGGTCATTAAAATCAACCATGGCGATGTAACATTTTATGATGACACAAATTCAAAAATTAAAACATCATAACAAATCGTCTGTCAAGTCACTGGAAATGACAAATGACTACTTTGCTCGAAGGCATGCACTCAAGTATACTGCAGTGTTTAAATACAATATCTCCACGTGACAAACTTGCCTTCTTCTGGAACGCTTCCTTTTGCGTTTCAGCCAAACGGCGCCTCTGAGAGGAAAACAACATTACCACTTTCTTGGCAAACATGACAGGTTAGGAGCAAGTTGACATTCAATCTGTTTCCTCATCATAACCAGCATCTTCACTCACAATTGAGTTAGAAAAAAATACATATGCCTGTAATTACTGTTACCACAGGCAAAAGATCATCGCAAACCAACATCCTTCAGTGAAACATGACATAAAACACTTTGATGTGAGATGCCAAGTAAAAGAGAGGAGGTCATTCTCAGTGTGTAAGCTGTTACTTGATTCCATCTATTTTGGAATTTGGAACACAAACAGACTTTTTTTAGTCTTTTTTCAATTTACAGACTTGAGATTTTCTCAATAAAATCTTTCAATAATGCTACAATATTTAATTGAAATTGGGTGAGAATCACAAATTACTGTACTTTTTGAGGAAAAATAAAATAAAATAAAATGAAGCCTTTGCCCTGTAGCCAATATTTGCTGCAACTTAACTGACTCCACCTCACGTAATTAACATGTATAGATCAGGTCCTCTTTCTCAGAGTTAAAATCTGCCTGCCTTGCCCCATTGAGAGTCCTAAACCCCGCTGAGGAGTCGACTCAGGCTTTATCACGTCCTTATCAGCGATTAGAGCAGCAACCCCCACTGAATGATCGTTTATTAGATCTCCTCACCGTTAAGGTTCAGGGCACAATGATCTTAATTAGTGCTTTAATGGGTGTATAAGCAAAAGCCCAGTGTAGTTCAGCAGTGTCAGTGGCAGCTAAATAAAAGGACAATTTCCCCTGCTCACAGCTCTTAACAGGCACGTTTGAAGCAGTAGCGTGATGAAAGACTGGTTGAGTCTCCAAATCAAGGGCAGAAAAAAAATGATAATAACAAATTGACGTCTCTTTTTGCAGAATTATACCACAGGGGAAGGCATTCTCCCATCCTTAATCGCTATAAAATTGTTTAACATGACATGCAGAGCCTGGCAAATGATCAAATCCTGACAGGAGGACAAATTGCAAACAAAATGAGAGATCAAGTTTATTAGAGCGTCGCCTGTGGGAAATGAAAATCTTTAATTCTCTTTTTACACTGACATTTATTTGGCTGGTGTGAATAGCAATGTTCACACACACACCAATACCGCTGCACCTACTACTGTAACTGCTTCATCCCAATGATAGCACATTCAATGACATTTATCATGTTTGTCTTTGTAGATGACATCTGAAACACATTGTCTTTCATCCCGCCTACATTCATCATGTACTTTATATAAAGTTCACAGAGGCGCACAGCTCTGTCTTCACGCAGGAGCAATGAGAGAAGCAGGCAGGAATTATCCATCACCATGAAACACCTCCAACACAATGGATGGCTTCATTTTCTTTTTAAGCGCCGGGCTTCCACTAAAGAGTTCCACTAAAACATTTCTTTCAAATCCTCATAAAAGGGAACACTTCCAATAACACTACACTTCAATAACAAAACATCGAGTTTGTTTGTTTGCTGAAAAATGCTATAATCATGAATAATGTACCTTTAATGGCATTATCTAGTTATGCCGATAATTGTATCACAAAATAATTCCTAGGGTGATAACATATATCCTTTAAAAGTTTCATGTTGGGAAATGTTTTTCCATTCTTGCCAACAGTAGGACTGAAGACATTCAGTCCAACAGGACTAGTGTTGGATCAATGCTGGTGTCCAGGGGTGCTAACAGTACTGCTGTAGTTGTGCTTCTCTGCAGTCCCCAGTGATGAGTGATATGTTGAAGTCTTTACCTGAGGCCATCTTTCCCTGTGCACGTCTCACTAGTCTGAACTGCAAGGGCAATGAGGAGAGACACCCCGTGGCTCCAAACAAAGGCAAAGGCTCCCAGCAGTAATCGGAAACCATCATCTCTCCCCACATAGCTTACCCCTGCCAACCCCTGCACAGTTACGACGACACTGCCTTTTAAAGTCCACTAACAAATATGCCCTGTATCAAAGGAATTGGATTGATTTGAGGACCACGTTGTCAACCTCTACCGAAGGTCGCGCTGCCAGCATTTTGGAGAAAAAAGGGCAGGATGTAAGAGTTGATGCACTAAAATTTGCTGATGACCGGTCTGGAATCTGTCCAAGACAAAGTTAGAAGTACTTCACAAATCAATGCCTGCTCGCTACATCCTCCCCACGTCTTTTATGCTCTGAAATGACTCAATGTAGTGCAAGCATTCTGTTTCTTTTTAGACATCTGGTGTCAATATTGTAGGTTAGCTTCAAAGAAATTACTGATACCATTCCTCGCTCTTCAGTCAGCAATCTATCATCTATTTAAGGCAGCATTCTGCAATTTTGAGATATGCGGTTTAAGTGAAGGGTAAAGATGCCCAAAAGGGACCAGAGTTGGGATGGCTTCAAGCTGTACTTAACTGCAGCAGTGCAGAGATAAGCAAACAAACTGGGCAAAAATGAAAAACAATATTTGCCTACCAACAGTTGCAACAGTGTCGTCCTTGCCCTGGGTGAACACCACCACTCGCTGTCTCTTCTTGTTCTCCTTGGGTAGGTTTTGGGCCTTCTTTGCAATCTCTGTAATGTCATCTGTCTGTGAAGATACAAGGCCACTGGATTGAAGTAACACAGTTTAACATTACCTGAATGAATACAGTAACGAGAAGCAATTTCTGGGGAGTTAATCAAAGATCACAAGTGTGACAGAGAGGTCAGCTTCTTCCAATATTGGCAGAGGGATCAAGTGATAATGAGAATAGATGGGCTATGAAACCATTAAAAAAAAAAGATCAATAGGAGTGCACAATGGTACTTCGATGCAGTTATAGGAGAATTAAAGAGTTGCAAAATATTCGAACGTCACATTCCCTAAGTGAGGTGAAAAGAACCTTGTGAAGATATGCTGTTGTCAGATAAAGCTACTTTTGTGAGCTGACGGGATAGGTGGTGCAGCACTGCATCATTCTCTTCCTGAAACTGGCCATCTCTCCACAGCATCTGCACAGAATGGATATTCGCCCGGAGACGACAGAACTCTCCGGAGTGCTTGCCTTTGATCATGAGAAGGATAAATAAAAAAAACCCACACCCGTCAGAGCTACTTTATTATTAACTCATCATGATGTACTATGAGCAGGTGGAATGTCTTTATCACCATCTCGCAGTGGGGTGGACTCCACATTTCCATAATACTGCACACTGAGAGCTAGCATTAAGGGTCGAAGACACTTTCTAGCATCAGCATCATAGCTAACACTCGAGATCCTTCAGGGCAAGCAAATACTGCGGTGATGGGAGTAATCAGAGAGATAGGCTACAACCCAATACCACCAGCTACACTGGCGCACTCAGGCCAATGAGGTTTAACACCTCTAAATGCTTCCCAAACGTCCTTTAATCAGCCCTAAGAGGTCCGGGGAGACCTTGGGCAGAGGAAAAATGGGTGTAAAACTAAGTAAGTGCTAATGGTGAGGTTACTATATAGGCTGTTAGCAGGCAATGGCAAAAAAAGCAATTTGTCACTGTGACTGGATGTAACCACAAGCACTCCTCCAGACACCGAATGCAAAACCACACAAGACTTTGGCACATTGTCACCCTTTGGTTTTATGTTCGCTGACATAAAAATACATTATACTCAGGTTTAGGACCTAAAAGGTTCTAGGGGCAGAGGTGGTAGGGTAAGCATCATGGTTGTTGAGCAGGGGAAGCAATATACACACAAACACACACACACACACACACTCTCTCACTCACACACCCTTTTGCCTGGCAGAAATAGACCACTTACCAGACAACTTCCTATGGCAAAACAATACAGAAAAATAATAATGTGAGTGCAAAACAAATGAATTGACAAATGATATGGTCAATGTGGTTAACTGCTGACAAATGACAATAAATATGTGTGTGAGGCGATTGATCAGACATAAATCAACAAACCATGAAATATGAAAGCTTTATATGAGTGTTAAATTCTGTGTCTGTATTGAAGCCAATGAGAAATTGATCCTCTCTAATGCAGGCTGTTTGTGAAACACTGCCAGGGAAAGATTCAATGTGCAGATATGTCTTTGAGCATTTAAAGGAAACTGATCACAATCAGGCTACTAAGTGTGTTTGGATCTACTGATTGCTGCTTTGGAGAGGACACGCTTTTTATCTTGCATTTCAGCTGAAGAACTGCTTCTGACATTTTCGTTAGTTATCCATAATGTGACAATACACAGCTTACTGAAACATTTCAAGTGCGTCATGCAGCATTTTTGGGTCAGATATTGACAACTGGACAGGAATTATAACAATATCCAATTATATCCCTTAAATTTGTCAAAACTGATGCAGGCCATACTCATCACTAAACTTGACTAGTTGAATTTAAAGCATCATCACTGCCCTTACAAATCACAAATGGCATTTTCAAATGTCTAGTGTAAAAGTAACTGCAGCAAAATATATTTTGTGCTAATTTTGCTGGTGCATCATCAGCAGCACAGAAGCAACTGTGAAGGACTAATACCTAACCAATAACACTGGTGTACCAATATATCTGTTGGGCCCTAATTCAATGTTATTCATAATTGTGGAGCCTATATATTGACATTTTGAAAGTTGTCAGTGCACAACTACAGTATGGGGACCTGCTCGCACACACCAAGGTAAATTGTCATCAAAAAGTGACAAGAAAAAAATGACAAATTTGAGAGGAAAACCTCTTTGAACTGCAACCATCTAGAAATAAGTACATACTAGCGATGTTATCTGAGAAATCACATTCATCCAATGCAATTTCGCTGAGTGTTCTGGAAAATCAAGTTGACATAGAAAATGTCAAAGAATTGTTACTACTCTGAGAGTCTACGCTTTGCCCTTTATATATATTTTTTGTGATGTGATGTGAGGCCCCCCACCACCCCCCCTTCCCCAGCCTTCATCCCTTCTCCACTCTTAAACCTGTCACTGCCATCAGGACTGCATTTCTATTCCAGTCACGTTGATCACACCGTTAGTGATTCTGGATGACAATTATTCACACAGAGCAGAGACATATTCAAGGCAGCTCTACCTTTGAAAGAGAGAAGGCACTTAAAATACCCAAGCCCATTTCAAAACTCACACACAGGCTATTTGGGTTTTCGATTTCATATATAAAAAGCAGTGCCGGAGTGTCATTAGGAATATGCAAAATAAAAGCAAACAATAGCGACTAAGTGAATATTCATTTTACACTTAGGAGGCCGCCCCACTTAAAAACACATACTGTACATTCTATGGACTAGCAAGGGCTGTAATTTTCATTTACATAATCTAAAACCACAGGTGGCTGTAATTTGGTTATTAAACGACAACTGCATGGTTCAATTTGGTGTAGTGCTATAGCAGGCAAGGGAAGACATATCATCCCTGGGTGCAATGAAGCTAATGAGGAGGCTTTTTAACCTGACGAGCCCCAAGCCTGCAGAGGAAGGCTTGAAACCATGCCCAACTTCTCAGCTTCCCAAGAGGCTTTTCAAAATTCAATAAATAACATCTGTAGGCGATGTTGGGTGCAGACCTAGCAGAGTGCGTCATAACAGAGAGCTGGCTGAACAAAGAAACCATGACGACTGCCAGGTTTCCATAGCAACTGCTGCAAGGCCTGGAGAGTATAATAGCACATCAATCACTGTCCAAAAAGAACTTCATTATCAGCAAAAATAAACCTTTAGGATCTGTTTAGTGTGCAATTGCTGGTCAACTCACCTCAAAGCCTTGCTCTTTGGCAAAAGTGGCCGCCTCCTGAAATAAAACACATATGAGCAGTTAATTATAGGCTCAAACAGAGCAGGATGTCACACTTTAGACATAAAGTAAAGACATCTCACTTCCTTCAACTACTCACGTGTGTGGCAGTGTCACTTGAGAATGAGTAACCTGAGTTGGTATTGCTATGCCAACTCCTGATTTACAAGGCCTGCAGCCCACCCATTTTAATCTATTGCCCCACTTCATCTCATCTTACAACAGCAGCATGAGATAACAACACCATTTCAGCCTGCAGCAATGAAACTACCACCGAAACCATACATGTGTTGATATGGGGGAATTACCAGCACTGAAATTCAACGTCGGTCACATGAAACACCGCACTTACTATATGTCGTTTCAGTCTACTAACAAGTAGTTATCCTGCTTCATTTTATTCAACGGCAGAAGCTGCTGCATGTCAATTCAATATGATACCACAAATCGTGACAGACAACTTCATGCACCAAATTCACCTTTGACCCCAGACAGAGCAATAAGTCCATGCTATGATGCTAAATGATCCAATTATATGAAAAGGGGGGCTGGTGTTTGTGTGACCTTGGGGAGAGGTTGACAACCTGGTCCTCAAACAGAAGGGGAGGAGATGACATGGAACAATAAGGTTATTGGTCCCAGGAGAAAAAACTCACGGCTCTCTGCCTTGGATCAACATTACAGCGCCAGCAATATGTCGATTAATCACCCCCCCCACACACACAGACAGACACACGAGCAGACAGAGGGGCTAGTCAATTAAGTGCAGTACTCAAGCCTTTTATAATGAGTTAAGGTGAGCTGTCTTTTTTTTCCTTTGCCTCTTCAATCTATTGAGCGTTTATGTCTCACATTTGTTTTCATTTATTTACAGCCACATATTGACTTTTCTCCACAGGAACATTCCATCACAGACAAGGGGCATCTCACATGGGCACGAGCAAGTTGAAAAATGTCTTGTCAAAACAGGGATTTTTCATCTCAAAGTCTTTAAAACGACACATGAATGAAGGCTGAATAACAGTGTTGTTGGGCGGCACACGTCTCTCTCCCCCGCTCTCTCTAGTTAGCAACTAACATTTGTGAGAAGAGCCTTTCTAGAGGAGTGGGTGTTAGTAGAAAAGATCATTGAAGCAATTACTATGAGCCACCTGTGTGCAGCGTAATCCCTTTTAGGAATTTATAAATTTCTATTGGCTGCTATGGATGCCTATATCAAAAATACTTGGTACTATAAGCTTAGCTAAAGCTAATATATTGGTATGATAAATATGATGGTAAATATGTAATTATTTCGACTACCGGTACATGGCTAATAAAACTGAAATAATAGGCAATAAAAGTCACTATTCCTTAAGGGCTCACAGTAAGTATTTAATAGATAACATATTTTAGGCTGTGAATGTTGCTCATTTTATGTGTGGTGTTTTGGTATGTTGTGGTAGACAGTCTTCAAATGATGGTCCATGTGCTTCTACAGCTGTCACTACAATGACAAGTGCTTCGAGTGACATCTGGGCAAAATCCTCTCGTCGTCGTCCCCCCAAAGCATCTAATTTGTTAGGAGATTGCTGCGATTACATGCTCTCCTTTGATTATCTGTTTTAAGTCGTATTCCTAAACAGAGACGACAGTTGTAGATTTCGTGGGCCCACACGTTCTCCTCGTTCTCTTCCTTGGGCGAATAAGGTAAAAGATAACATGCTGGGCTGAGAGCATGTGCCCTCTGCAGTCATAGTTAGTATAAAAATATCAGAATGTGTGAGATGTTGCTGCTGTCAGAGGCTCATACAGTGAAAGGGATATTTTTAGAGAGCTTAAGCTAATAATCCAAAACCCAGTCAGGAGGGCGGGAGCCTACAATTTCTCGCCAGGCAAAATGAAAGAGGAAATACACACGTCATGCAATGGGCATTTTATATAAAGCTTCACACTTCTCCCCCCCTTTTTTTCTTCTTCTAGAGACCATAAGTGACAGGAGCCAACAAGCATGGCTTAGATCTGCTCTGAGCAGGCATAGCATGGGTGTATTCTCCACGCTGTATGGATTTTCTTTTCTTTTTTTGACTGAACCTAAATTGCTGAAACTGCAGATACACTGTACTTACATTCAAACTGTTACCTTATCGTAAATATCTCACAACACACATTTCCTATCAATACCCTTTGGCCTGAACAGGGTTACAAATGTTTGTTTGCTCTTCAAGCACCATGGTAGATAAGGAGACCCACAAGAAATGAAGTGAATACAAGTAGAGGAGTTATTGGGCCTCAAGCTAAAATAATACCGTTAACAAACCACAACAAAGCCCATATATTTTTTTTTCTTCTCTCTTCTGTGTAACACGTTGTTGAGCATATGTCACAGAAGGAAGTTCTGAGTTTCCCAAATAATCTAAATCAAAGAGCAAACCACAGTGCTAAGGTTAATAAAAGTTGATAAGCTGAGAAGCGTAACTCCCCCAGGCCATTCAGAAAACAGGCATTAGCTTGACCGTGTTAGCCCAAGCTGATGCTGAGGCAGAATTGTGTTTGACATTGGGTGGGGCGGATAGGATACTGAGGAGGGTACGCCTGACAAGTTATTTAAGTTACTTACAACAAGACCTGTGTTTTGTTCTTTCTTTCTGGGCATTTCAATAAGGGCTTGTTTCGAAGGCATCCGTGAGTTTTAAGCCTGGAACGATTTTAAAGGAGAACTGATTTCCACTGTTGTAGTAACGCAATATGACAAGGTTGTAAAATATTTATTTTCAACTGGCTCTTTGATCAAACTGTGCAAACCAGAGGAAAACAAATTATCAGGCCTGGACAGATCTGCTGGAAATGACAAATCAGTTACGATCCCTTTAAACTGAACTGAATATGATCAGGTCATGACATTTGAAATAGTTAAGCCGTTTATCACTATTTACAAATGTAAGACTACGGCATATGACATATTCACTGTTTTGTTCAATATCTGCATGTGCGCCTAAGATATTGCTGAGGCGAGTCAGACAGCTTTCATAGATGCCCAGTAAAAACAACATCTGGCATTCAATTGAAGCACTTTCACCCAGATTACTACAGCAGGGCAGGGGGTGGGAAATAAATAACTAATCAAGGCAATGGCATCGGTGGGGAATGTGGGTGCCCTTGAAGTGGCCTCAGGGTCTCAAACATGGCTCTTGCTGGATGTCAAGAGTGTCAACCCCCAGCACGAGGCCAGGTGCTGTCGAACAGGAAGCTGCCACACCAAAGATGTGTGCGGTGATTAGTACCGCAGGTGATTATTAATATGATAATGCAAGCTGATAGCACCTCCCTACAGCAAGGTGGAAGGAGGGCGGCCGCCTGCTACTTTGGAGGACAGATTAGGAGGAATAAATCACCTGTTCTGGGTCCTCCTGAAGCTCCCACGAGAATGCAGCATTCCTGCTCAAGCATGACATGCCACAAACATGGGGATAAACACACGCGCTAACAACACACTACAGAGGCAGAAGTCACTATTACTGCCTCTGGGAATTTACTCAACAACAGATGATGGCATTACTTTATTTTTTACTAGGGATGGATATCGTTAGGATTTTATCGATACTACTCTTATCGATACTCTTATTGGTTCTTTTTAGTAGGGCTGTTCGATATGACGATATATATTGTGCGGCGATAGAAAAATATCTATAGTAGACATTTTCCTCTATCGTTTCTATCTCCATTGCCGCAAAAAAAGGAGCAGAACTGCTTTACGGCTGTATTTTATGTCATTCCTGACCCTGCTTTACCTTCTCTACACGTGGACTGGAATAACAAACACACAGAGCAGCGTGACAAAGCTTGACACAGAATTATTTTTAGCCAGTTAAACAACAGTTTAAATTGATTATTCCATTGATTTAAAACCAGAAAAATATTTTATGCGACGGATCATCAGCAGGGCTGTGCGATATGGACATAATCTTCTATCACGATATGGGTAATTTCATATCACGATAATGATATATATCACGGTATAGTATGTTTTCTATAAATGTGATGAAGAATTTGTCAATTTATACAAATTAACCACACACCTCTAGGGCTGGGTATTGCCACTGATTTCCCAAATTGATTTGATTCAATATCTATTCGGTTAGGGATATTTCAGTTACAATACCAATTTTGCTTGGATATGAAAGAGATTCTGTACTAAGAGATGTACTTTTTATTTAATATGACCAACACACTACAGCAGTGTATCAGAAGAGAAACGACAAAAAGAGACAAACAGCCATATATTAATGAATAAGTAAAAGTAAACCAACAATCAGAAATTGAAATGAAGCACTGAATTGCTTTTGAAAATAATGCAAGACATCAGTATGTCGAAAAACAGTCCATAAAACTAAAGCCCCTTCATGATGCTTTCACACTTCACACAGGAACTGGGGAATTTCCCACCTCGTGGGGGAAACTATGACGCTTGAGTATCGCATTTTGGATTAAAAATAACTTTGAAATTGATACTTTTCAAAGGGCATCAATACCAAATGAGTAGCATGTGAGTATCAAAGTATCGATACCAGTTTAGAT
>OMOT01032328.1:0-11746 GCA_900312575.1 Acanthochaenus luetkenii
TTCCTCAGCCTCTTTACTGACCAGGGGACACACACACACACACATACACACACACACACACACACACATACACACACACACACACACACATCATGCTGGCAAATCGGTAATTCCCACACATGCAGACAAATGAGATGAACCTTTTTAACATAGCCAAATTGAATTTTGTCTTTTTGACTAAATCTCCACCAACATACCATATTGACAAAAGTATGCGTACACACAAACCTAGACGCACACAAAGTCACCCGCAATTAGAATTTTTTTCCCCGTATCTCCAATGTAATTAACCTTGTTTCAAGAATTTCTTGAATGGGCTTGAATGTTAACCTCAACGTGCTCTTTAAAAGTGATTGAAAATTCATCAGTCAGAACAATTTGAAACAACCTCTGTTGGGTACGAGTGATATTTGGGTGATGGAAGAGGTTGTCAACTTGCTTTCAGTTATCACGAGTGTCTCTATGTAAACTAGACCATTAATGTGGATGAAAAAATGTACTATTGTAAGTCGCTTTGGACAAAAGCATCTGCTAAATGATGTAATGTGATGTAATGTAATGTAATTCCACCATCTCTATGTGTAAAAATGTACAGTATGTATTCATGTCTTTTTGTATATGTTGGTTTTTTTTACCACTGTATTTTGACCATCAGGTTTGCTGGAATGGGTAACCTGCTAAAAGTCCTAACAAGGGAAATAGAGAACTATCCACGCTTTTTCCTGGACTTTGAAAGTAAGTCTGGCGGAGGAGTGGAAGAGAGGGAGAAAGATGGGAGATAGGGCGACAGATGGGGGGAGGTGGGGTTGGGAGGTGTAACCCCTCAGCTGTTTCATCTTTGTCAACAGGTCTTTGCTCCCGATGACGAAGCCACGAAGGAGTCTGCTTATGCTCCCCTCTTTTTTCTCCGGCCCTGTCTTTCGCTCTGCCGCTCTTTCAGCTCTCAGATCTGCCATTTCTCCCATCTCTGTTCCAATAACTTATGAATTACTGTTGTTTTTTAACACTACGTACACTTTTCTTCCTCTGTCTCTGTCTCTCTCTCTCTCTCTCTCTTGTCTTTTTTCTCTCTTGCAGAAACCAAATGGGGAATCTGTTAAAAGTGCTCACTTGCACAGAGCTTGAACAGGGGCCAAACTTTTTCCTTGACTTTGAAAGTGAGCACAGCTTATGTCTGTCCTTCTACCTGCCCCCTTCTTCCCTTCTTTTATTTATTTAATCTGTCTTTAGCCGCTCTGTCTGGTCAAGGGTCATTCTATTCAGCTATTCAATAGTCAACCTTCCTCCTTCAAATTTCTAATGACGGCTGTTTTTATAATCCATGATTGATTTGAGTGGAATAAGAATGGAGCCGACCCTTGACCATTGCTATCTGCTATTTCTAACTCCTCTGCATGCGCCATTATGTGTACTAATAATAAGTGTCCCTTGCTGTCATCTAACCAAAAAGTGTATTACATATGTTACATAATGCATTTACTAACAGATTATCGATCAAGTCCTTTTATATTTAACAAGGTTTTGTCTCCTGCATAGTACTGTTACCTATAGTCGGATCCATATTCATACAAAATGTCTTCTGATGCATGCCAGTTGTCATGCATACAAAAAATTCTAAATTAAATTGCCGTACTTTCTTACTGCGCTGCCTTTATTACAGACAAATTAGCTGAACTTTTAACACGGCAAATAAATAAATCTGCTTTGGCCTTTTTCAAAAAACCGACAGAAAACGCTTCCACAGTGGCATTTCAACTTCTCTCACAATGTCGCCAACCTCAGGCTTTGTTCAGCAAAGAGGAAATGATGGGAGCGGAAAGGTTTTGAAATGCAAAATAGACCCCAGTCACAGAATTTTAATATTAATGATGTTCTATATTTAGAGTAGCTCTTTTAGGCTTTGACTTCCTGTGTACATGTAGCCAACGCTTACATCATTATCTGAGATTGTTAGTGTCCCGCAGAAACCGTGTATCTCATTTTATTGTATTTGACAGTTTTCATTGTCTCTCACAAATGTAAAATTGATTCTTGACCCTTTAACTAAGCCAAACCAGTCTGAGCTGTCAAGGTTATGGTTCTAGTGGGATGCCCATATATGATTGGATTATTTGGAGATGTGTGTTTTCTGCTGATAATTTATGAGTTTATCCCATATCAACCATAGCCATGCAGGTAGGGCAGTTGATCAAAATGCCTGAGCATACATTATTCACATTTTGAATAGTGGTTGGTCCAGAATTTAAAAACATTTCAATTAATTGTTGCAACTATTTTGTATAAACTAGGTTCTACTGCTCCATTGTGCTTTGGATGAGACTGCCCTGCGAACACCCTGACGATATTTCACTTTAGTAGAACAATTAAAATGTTCAACACGTACCTGCAAACAAGTTATGTCAACCTTCAAACATTGCTCCCATGAAATCCATAGTCTCATCCAGATTCTTATTGTCAATAATTATAAACAGGAAAAACGTACTTCTTGAAAAGCCTAAAGCAGGTTGCAAAAAATACATCCTGCTCCTGAGTATTTGGTTGCTGCTGTATAGATACATTTAGGATACTTGATTATGAAACTGGTTTGAAGCCATTCAGTATACGGTAGAATGCTTTCGGTTTTGCGTAGACTATCTCATATCGATGAAGTTAATGCATGTTAGTAGATGTATGGCGTTTTGGGTAGGGGGTTCAAAATAAGGCCATTACTATGGACACCCAAGGCAGCAAGTGTTTGTGTCTACTAAAGTGAAATATTGCTTTAAGCTTTCACCCGCACACCGTATAATATGCTGACTGTTTTTGTATTCCTGCTTTACATGGTTCCATTTTTGTTCCAAAAAAGGTGTTGTAAGAAATAAATGAGTGACCTCTGATGAGTTACTTTCTGGTGACAGACATTCAGCACACACGTCCCCCCATAGGGGTTTCCTGACAATTGAAAATACTGTCATCATTAAGTGTTTAATTAAAGCCATTTCACATCTGTGCAAGTCAAATATGTTGTGTAAAAGTTAGACTAGAAATGATTACTGCACTACAGTTCAATCTTTTGTAGAATAAGAAAAAAGACAATTGAACATCGATTCTTGATGTGAAATGGCAAGAATTAAGAGCTGTGTAATGTGTTTGTATTAACCCATGCTGACTGCTAGCTTTGCTAACTTGTCTTTGTGTGTTGTGTGTGTGTGTATATGTGTGTGGACGCACGTCTGTGCATGTGGGTTTTCATGCACATGTGCATATGTGTCCATATACATGTTTGTACATGGGTGTGCCACTGTGTGTGTGTGTGTTAGATGCCCAGCCGACAGAGGGTGAGCGTAAGGTGTGGAACCAGGTGAACTCAGTCCTCCAGGACTCTGAGAGCATCCTGGCTGGCCTGCAGGCGTACAAGGGAGCAGGCCAGGAGATCAGAGATGTAAGCAACATACACAAAAACCTACACTCATCTAAACACTCCAACTATATTCACACACACAATACTCAAACACACGCTACACGCTGCTCTTGCTATTTGTAGATGGGCAGGAAAAGGTTGAGTCAACATTCAATAGTGGCCGAGACCAAGGTAAGTTTGCGATAAAATAGGTACGAGACCAGTCCAAGATGTCAGTGTTCTCAAAACTGAACTCATGACTACAGTGCCACAGCCCTGCTCCAGAGTATGTTCTCCAGTTTCTCTCCATAGACAAAGGGAAGAGAGGGCAGGCAGGCAGAAAGAGTTGCACAGAACAAACCAGAAATCAAACCCTCACCACGTCGTGTGTATGGTTTACTCGTTGGTTGACATAACCATCATGTTGTCCTACTGTTTGTGTCCCGTCAAGGCTATTCAGAACCCCGGTGACTTCCGGCTGCAGGAGCGAGCCTGGAACTCCGTCTGCCCGCTGGTCATCAGACTCAAGAGGTTCTACAGTTTCTCTCTCCGACTAGGTACGGTGGAGTCGCACTGTAGATCTCGTTTCACTTGGACTTTGGCGTTACCAGTGGCAGCAAGACATGGATGTGTTCAAAGCCATACTCCTTATCTTACGCCTCTTCCATCAGACAGGTTATTTATAATGTGGTAAACATTGTATTTTGACAAACAGATTGTCAGAGTTGCAAGAAAGTTTATTTTCCATGCAAAGGTCAATCTCTTAAACAATCTGTGAATAATATACCTAACATTAGGGCTGCACAATTATGTCTAATATGATAGCCCTCATTATTTAGCCAGATATTGTGACCACGGTTAATTAATCATGATGATGATGATGGGTCTTGATGATTTGAGGAATACAATTATTTGACTGCACTTTTGGCATCTTATATCAACATTTTGGTTAATATCAAATATAGCAGACATCCTAAATGAAAATAAATATTTCAGTATTACTGATGTGCCAATAGTCTATGATTGTTCACCATGGAAACTAAAATGCTGTGATACAATTATATGCATTTAATTTGTGCAGCTCTACTTCGCTAAACCTCTCGAAAATGTTTATGGACAAATAAGTTCTGAGTTGGAGCTTTAATGTCGCTGCAGCACCAGTGTTTTGCAGCATCTATGGGAGAGATCTGACACCTACACAGCACCTAACTACTTGTCCGTGTGTGGTTATCTATAGAGGAGGCCCTACAGAGTTTGTTGGAGTCCCTGACATGTCCGCCCTACACTCCCACTCAGCACCTAGAGAAGGAGCAGGCGCTAGCCAAGCAGTTCGCAGAGATCCTCCACTTCACGCTGCGCTTTGATGAACTCAAGGTCTGTCGGAAACGCTGCAAAACAGAGCAGATAAACACACTCGGTAACACACACACACGCATACAACCAGTTTCTCAGTCAGTCGCCTCCTCATTAGCTTACTTCACTCGGTGCCACATATACGCTTTAGCTTTGTAGCTAAATGCAGCATTGTCCTCACTTTGACTGTTCTATCGTTTTCCTTCAGATGAGAATTCCTGCCATCCAGAACGACTTCAGCTACTACAGAAGAACCATCAGTCGAAACCGGATAAACAACATGAATGTGAGACAAAACATATCTTATTTTAATTCAAATGTGCGTTAGCTGCCACTAAGGTGACAGCCATTCTTCCCGGGGTTCGCAAATCCACATGTTTATATCTGACTTTTATATTTATTTTAGTATTTGCAATGTATTCTCAGTCTAAATTGGGAAACAACCTTAGAATGACATAAGAAAAAGTGGCTATATTCATTATCTTTTAGTGTTTTTGTTATAACATCAGACCCAGAGTCGGTAAAAAATGTATTTACCTATTACCTCTCTATCATACATGATCATACCAGTCTCACAGGATTGTGTTTTAAATCCTTACTGTTGGTTGCTTAAGTTTAAGATTATGAAACTCCTAATGAACTCCTAAGTTTTATTAAATTGTTCAGATCTGCATAAAAGCATCAACATCAGTATACATATACAGTTCAAGTTACATTTGTTACGGTTACAGTTACAAGTTAGTTATATTTGAAATTTTTCTAGCAGTGGGAACACATTTCCAGCTGCCACTGCTGAATAAATATGTGGGAGACACTGGTGTCTGGTCAAATTAATACTCCTATTGACACGTCTTGTTCATCTTTGTTTACTTGTGTGTCTATAGTTGGATATCGAGAATGAGGTCAACAATGAGATGGCCAATAGGATGTCTCTGTTCTACGCAGAGGCCACGCCCATGCTGAAAACTCTCAGCAACGCAACCACAAACTTTGTGACAGAGGTGAGAGCATACGACTGTAAATATGATATCATTTTCTTTACCTAGGAATTCTCTATCATACATTATCATTCAAGGGAAACTAATATTTGGTCATCTGTTGTCATGGTGCTGTGGCTCTGACTCTTGCAGTCCTCACCACTGGTTTCTCGTAGTACTGGTGATCTAGGAATGTAAGCTTCTTCTACTGTTGCACTCGTATGTGGTTTGGGATGAGAAAGCGAATCATAGTGTCTAGGGGTTCTGATGTAATTAATATATAATCAGTTATCATTAACTAATCATTAACTGTCATTGACCTGCTCCAGAATAAGACTCTTCCACTGGAGAACACAACAGACTGTCTCAGCACCATGGCCAGCGTCTGTAAAGTCATGCTGGAGACGCCGTGAGTCACCCTTGTGTTTACATTTTCGTCATACTTCACTGATCAGAGTTCCCGCATGCCTGGACAGTTTTTGAAAATTAATGGATGCCCTTGAAAAGACTTGTTTTCTATACTACCCAAATTCACCAATATGCCTCAGCTCTCCTTCCTAGCATCAACACTTCACATCCCGAGGAAAACCTGTGATGGGTATTTGCTTTGATGTAGCAACAGTTTTTAAAATGAAGGATTTCACCAGGATTTCTTGACTTGACCAGATTATTCAATAGGAATGAAGCATGTATGATATCCAATTTATTCTCTATAATATTAATATAATCAATTTTGCTAGACAAGAAGTTGAAAGTAATTGAAAAGTCTTTGAATTTGATGTCCCAACATATTGAGGGATGACATGCACACACACACACACACATATACAGCCACACACCTTAAGTCTTTCTCAATTCATGTCCCCTTCTTTCTTTAATTCCATCTCTCTCTCTCTCACTCACTCCCTTCCTCCTCTCTCTTCAGGGACTATACGAGTCGTTTTAGCAGTGATGACACCTTGTTGTTTTGTATGAGGGTCATGGTGGGTGTCATCATTCTTTACGACCACGTCCACCCCAACGGAGCCTTCAACAAGTCCTCCAAGATAGATGTAAGATACACACACACACACACACTCGTATGTATGCACAAAACATTTGACATTTACACAAACACACACACGTAGTCGCTCATGATTGCCCATTGAAAAACTGCTACCATATTTGGGGGGGATTAGGTTCTACCTATTTGGCTTGTTGCTTGTGTGGCGGTTTGATCCCCATCGCATATAATGTACGGTAAGAACAAACCGTGGATCTATCTCTGTTTCTGTGGTGCAGCTCTTCAGTTGCTGCGTTCTCATCCTGACTCTGTTCATTTCTTCCCAGATGAAAGGCTGCATAAAAGTCCTGAAGGATCTGCCAGCAGACAATGTAGAAGGCCTCCTGAACGCCCTCAAGTAGGTTCACTCCCCTCTTTAAATGGTAGTTTTGCACGTTGTTGATAACATGGAGAAGGGTTGCTGATATTGGGCTTTTATTAAATATGGGGTATCGGCATCTCATCCATCTCTGATCTCCAAAACCTCTAACAAATTAGTATTTTCTTTGTAGATTTTATTTATGAATTGAATTGTTCAATTATGCTTTTACAAGTTAATTATTTACTTAAAGGCCTAATGTATCCTAGAGGTTCTGCTGCCATTTAATAGGTGTGGTGGGTCACCTTGCCTTAAAGAACTGCGAACCCTAAAATAACTTGATGAGTCTGGGTTTCAATGGAGATGTTTTAGTGTCACATTATGGACTAAATGCTGTTTCAGAGGCTTTTCCACCCTGACATAAAAATCATTCTTAGGGAAACACTGAATACTTTTTTTGGGGCGCCCAATAAAAAAGAAAGATCATTTAAAGATTGAATGCTGGTACAAAATATTGTCTATCGGCTGCTTTAATGCAGATAAATTGAAATAGGATAATCAAGTTTTGCTTGGCATAAGCTAAAAGAGACAATTTTCCATAGTTGGTAGTAGAAAGGAGGCAAAATCTATTCTGGACACACCGTAGGTCATAGGTCACATGTCTAAATGGGGCCCTGGGACAGAATTGAATCCATGACCTTGGCTAGAAGAGCTGAGCTGTTGGTGGTCACTTGGGATCCTCTGACTGCCTCGTTGTTCATTTTTACAGTGATGGTGTTTCTTGACGTCACACCAATGTAACCTTCACCGTTTGTGTCTCTCCAGATTCACCACGAAACACCTGAACGACGAGTCCACTCCGAAGAACATCCGAACGATGCTCCAGTAACGTTTGCTCTTTTATAAAAGTAGATATGAAGAGGATCAATGCGCTGACCTCAAAAAAAGATGTATATGTTTACATTATTTAAAAAAGACTCGATGTTAATACTTGTGTGTATTTGCGTAGTCATTCCCTCCAAGTCATTGAAACCTACAGAACATGTACCATCTACTTTGCAAAAAAACAACATGAATTGCCTATACCGTTAAGAGCACAAATTATGGATACATATCAGCCTTATATACCAGAGCTTTGCAAGCAGCATTTGGAAATCCACTCAGCCAAAAAAATGTCTAGCTTAACACATCTTCCGTTCAGTGACTTACATTTATATTTTTGAGATTTGCCAATGGGAATTAGTTAATTTGACAGGTTTTTGTCAAAAAAAGCAATGACAATTATCCTGAAATAAGTGGATCTGCCTTGTATTGAGATCATGTTGAATTGTATTGAAATAAGTAAATATATCTCATTGTATTGATTTTGGTGTACAAAAAATACGATTTTATGACAGAATCAATACATGCTTTGTCAAGATGGACATTTTTTTGCAGTGAGGGTCTAAACATTGTTGGTTCTGTTAGCCGAGAAGGGATCGGTTGGTTTGATGTATTGCCGGTTGCACTTTTTGAGGTTGTTTTGTCCTTTATGCGCAAACTCCACCCCACCCAGTGCACCTGTTGAAATAAATCAAACATCCACTGTAAACGTAAAACGCAATGCTTATGGTGATGCTGCTATCTTGCATAAGAAGTGCTGCCATGTAAGTTGGTGTCAAGGTTTTCCATCCTTTATTGGAGAGGTTATGATGACGGAAAATGCAGTACATGTCTGCCACAAGAAATAAATCAACCAACCAAATGTTTTTATTTAATTGTTGTATGGCAAAGCTCTGAATGATACAGTTATGTCGTTTGTCATGTTTCAAGTGAGCTTTTTTCTCTTAATCTATGTGGCTTTTGTATCAAACAGAAAATCAATTTCTCCCCCCAAAAAATAGCTTTAATTCTGAATAAATTGATGTGTTTTAGTTTTTTAACAGAATAAGAGCAAACATTGCTTTCTGTGACATATTTAAATCATCACACCTACGTCTCCCCGTCTCCCAACCTGGGAGACGTAGGTGTGATGATTCTTATTGTTTCCTTGAAGACCTCCAGTCTCTTTTAAAAGGCCCAGTTAAGCCTCAGGATCTGTTTCCAGGCTGGTAAAAGGTATAATTCACCTGGTTTCGACTACAGGGACAAACGTGGCCAGCTAGAGCTTGTTCATGCGTTAGGTTACCATTACCTGGCCAGTTTGGGGCCACGGGCGTAGCCATTATTTATATCACTCAATTTATCCCCAATAAATGCACGTAACTCTTTCAGCATTTTGTTTCCGCATGCCAGTTGGCTGTAGGTTTATTTTTTTATACGCCAGGTGGTTAAAGACACATTTGAGTTCATTATTGCAAACCCCATTTAGTCCTCTGAACATCAGACAACGGCCAGAATCATTTCATAGCCAAAGTGACATTTAGAAATAATATACACAGTAACAGTGTTTGTCCCTTTTGCGTCCATCAAATACAATTCCTGATATCAACTCTGGGCTTTGTGGCTTTTCAGTTACCTTTGTCATTACAAGGCAAAGATGCTGCTAAAGCTGGGAAACATTGCAGCATCCAGAGATTTTACATTGTAATTAGATTTGCCTCAAACTTGGCTCTTGGCTCTGTAAGTAGGAATAATTAATTCCATTTTAGGCTTGTTGAGCCTGTTTGTCTTGCCTTCAATCTATTCTGTGTCTGGTCTCCAGCACCAATGTCTCTTATCAGTGATCATAGACCAAAGGGGCATTATATACTGTATATTACTGATATCTAAGCTCAATCTGTTGTGTACAATTGTATGTTTGCCTCATTTTACACTATGGATGTCGTTGATTATCACTCAAGGTTCCTCGATGTGCAGCAGCAGCCGCCCCTAGTTACGCATTACTCTGGTGACCAAACTAACCTATTCACAAGGTCAGACAATCTCATTATCATTGACTGCTGTGCGTTGTGTTCCGTGAATTATGGTTTAGCTTCTTTTTTTTAAATAATCTTGTAGTCTGTGAAGGCTAAACGCAGAGACAAAAGATAAGAACTACAGCGTATTTAAGGAAGCGTCTTAACAAACGTCTAAACTGGTTTGGGTTAAACCAATTTGGCTTTGCATTATTCCAGAATAATCAACGTTTTAGTGTCTCTGCCAGGGCGAGAAGGGCGATGGTGCCCCTCTAGTTCTGAATCATTCAGCACAGCCCCCTTGTTACCACGTGTCTGGGGAAAGTGTGAGGAAACGACTGGGGCATACTGCGTTTTCACCGTCCTTTATATTCAAATGGTAACTTGATGACTCGACCACGCCGCTGTACCATCCACCTCATTGAATTTGAACTAATCGCCCCCCTGGTCACAATATATGCAAATGTCTGTGGCTAATAATGGAAGCACAACATTGCCTTAAAGACTTAAGTCACATAAGCTGGCAAAATATTAGACGGACTAACCTATGAAAACTTACTTCAACTCATCAACAACACAGTTCTTTTAGTTTTGTTACTTCAGCTGAGCTTCATTTGATTTCACCCATAAAGCCACACACACTCCTGCCTTTTGACAACTGTACTTGCGTTAACATTCAGTTAATTAACATTCAACTAACACGTCGGGCATCTGCCATTCATCTAGATACGTTGTCATGTGTTTACTGTGGATCATCTTGTATTTAGTAATATATTATTACGTGTGTGAGCCATACTTTGGGTTTTGGATGCAATGTTTTATATGCAATGAGTGAATACTGTACATGGAGTAGACTTACAGAGACGCAAAGCGTAGTGTACGTATGATATTGATGTTGTTCATCTGACTGAAGTGGTTTTAAAAGTCTTGTTGAACTTCTGTCAGGATTGTACACAAGGCTTCCTTTTTGCCCAAGATATGCTACTGTGTGTTGTATGCGAGAAGTTGTTTTGAATATTTAGGCAAAATCTCATTTTGTCTTTAACTGACAGTTATTGTTTAATATTGTTGGAGCTCTGGCTCTTTGGCTTTGTTTTGCATATTGAATGGGATGTGTGGATTGGAAAATAAAGGTGGTACATTTTCTTATTCAGACTATAGCCTGGTTTCTTTTGGCTTTCTTATTTACAATATATGATTCACAACAGCTATGAGCCTATAATCAAATGAAGTTATATTCCAAATGGAAAAGATTATATACAGATTTTATTTTCTTCTTTTAATCTTTTTTACAATAATTGCCTTAAGTTCATCATTCAATATAGCTAGAATATACAGCATCATATCTCCAAAAAGACCAGTGGTCTGGGCATTTCTCACACCATGTAAATGTGACATCCTGGGTTCGAATCCGGCCCCGGGCCTTTATCGCATGTCATCCCCCAATCCTTCCTGTCTGTCATCTGTTGAATAAGGGCGGGTTGGATGTTCTGTCTTCAAGGTGTGTACTGCAGTTGTAATGTCTTCCTGACGGGGGCGATATGATTCACTCCCCATCTGGCGTCTGGTTTGAAGCGGACACGGCCCAAGGCTGAACCTCAAACAGTGGTGTACCTGGGATGGGGCAGGAGGGGGGCGGGGTATTCATATTACTTCATAAGACACTTTTCCAAGTCGCTAAATGAAAAACAATTTTTGCCAAAAAGACTTGTCAAAATCTTTTAAGAATCAATCATTTGGATTTGGCTCAACTTTGAGGGAATAAAACAAAACATTGCTTATCGAAGGAGAAACTGTGCA
>OMOT01032342.1:0-10764 GCA_900312575.1 Acanthochaenus luetkenii
ATGAGTTTCCTATGGTCACAGAGCGATACTCAGCCAGCCAATTCACAGTGTTGCCAGAAAATAGATCCTTAATGTACCCTGCTCTACTTTACTCAACTGTAGACAGATTAATAAATGGGATGATATGAGCAGACACAGAGATATAGTTCATACAGAGAGAGTGATGCCTAGGTGTAAAAAGTCATAGGGAATTACTGATGAGTGAGCAATTTAGCATGTGGGGCTTGAAGACATGAAATATGCACCATATGGACAAGGGCGTTTGGTAAATAAATGTAAAAAAGCCCACTGAATACTACTTCAGCAGCAAGTACTTCATCACAAACTCCTAAATGTATTCCCACCTAGGTTCATTCGTAGGTCAGCACATTTCAATGGCAGGGTATCGTGGTTTCAGCTATATAGCGGTGCGGCATGCAAGACTATATGGTATGTGTCCGTCTCCTCTGGGCAGGATTACACACATCCCCAATGGGCCGGCTCACTATCTGCCTATTCTCATTTTGGCAATTATATTACAGCTTTTAATCCCCTACTTTGGACTGGAAAACCACATGCCAGACCAAGAAGGAGATTAGACTTCTAATAGGTGGAGAGTCGCAAACAACGCGCTGTAAGGTTTTTGGTAAAAGAGAATTGTTGTCCCAAGCATGATGGCAGAGAACGTTTCCAGTGTGACGAGAATACAGAGGAAACTTGAAAGCTGCTTTAAGTCCTTTAAACAAAACCGTACAGTGAGTTGTAAAGGAAATATTGAACAGATGGACACTAGAGTAAAACATGATGAGAAGTATGATTTCGATGACTATTCTCTCCAAGGGAGACAAGACCACTTGGCTGATAAAACTAGTCTAAAAAATAAAATAAAAATCCATATATATATATATATACTATCATGACACCCATCTAATGAACAATGGCAATGCCAGCTCACCCTGTTCCAGAACATGTTGGTGGAGTTACGCCCGCAGTCCTGGTAATGCTCCTGGCAGCAGCGGTCAGGAACCACCTTCTCCTTCAGAGCCTCGTGCCAGTCAGTGTACGCTGTCACTCCGCAGCACTTCCACTGTGAGTGAAACACACACACACACACACACACACACATGATTAATGCTGCCTGACTGTCAGTCCAATGAGACCTCGAACAAACTTTAATACATTTTTAATAAGTACTGCAATTATGATCTTGCTACGGAGGACTACAATAATGGATAACAAGCGTACTTCAACATTTGTTTGGACGTTCAGTGCCCCATTAATGCTACAGCTACAAGCCAGGGAATACATTAAGCCGGAACATTTCAGGGAGAAAAAACACAATATTACAGCAAAATGGATGCTCTCAACGAGCATAAATGCATTTATGCATCATCCCTAGGACATACAGTGAGGTGGTGTGAATTAAAGTCCATGCTAATGTTTCTGAAATATTCTGAGTGGTGCCTTGTGTGTGTGTGTGTGTTCCCAAACATGTACCTCCGCCTGGATGATGTTCCAGGCATTTCGCAGGCCTACGTTGTTGTCTGAGTTGTAGAGAGCGAGCCCGTCCTTCAGATCCTGCTTAGCATTCTCACTCACCTGGGGACGAAAGACAAAAAAACCTTGGTTCGAGACCTTCGTTTTAAGGGGTTGGTTCAGCAAGAATTGTGCGATGGGTCATAGCATTGATGATCGCCTTCATATTGGGGTGAGAACTTGAAGCTTGAGTGTTTGTACGGGTGCGTTCACACTGATTCTGCTCTTTTCAAACTCCCAGCATTTTTTTTACATGGAGGTTAATGGGAAAGGTGCTGCACTGGTGCTTTTGTAGGCAGAACAGAGTGCTTTCTAAGTTGATGTTCAGCTTTTTAGACAAGATGCATATTGCTTTTTTGTGAGCCGACTAACCACAACAAAGAAGAGGTGGGGTTTCACAGTACATAGGCAGCTGACAGTTAACAACGACCAGAGTGAAAATGCAGAAAGTAGCGGCAGAAAAGTTACTTCGATCATAAAGAGTCAGCATGGAGCTCATTGGTTGCGTCGTGGGACTTTACGGTAAGTGTCTGAGAGTTGTTTGCTGCTTGCTGATAGTGGCAGCTGGTCATTGTGGAAACAAAGTGCACGTCGCGTAACCTGCTTGTTAGGATTCGAAGCAAAATGCTGGTTGAGACATTGCATTTCCTACCCAAGAAATAACGGAACAGTGTCAGCACACCCTAAGATATTATCAACAGGATGCGATAACGTGAGAGCACATCAGTACAGTTCAGTTACAGGTAGATGTTTGCTTGCTAACTCAAAAAAGCCATGCTACAGTGACATCGACTTTTGTGTGATGACCGAAGATTTGACAGATGTCGTGTAGCTTCACGCCACACAGAAGTTAAACATGCCCTTCAGCGAAGGCAGCACATAATTTCCCTCTTGACTGAACACCAACAATGCGCTGAGGGGTTGTGTCATCTCTGATGGAGATTAATATCTCATTGGACGTGTTAATGAATTATACAATCAGCGCTTTAGTTCTTCCACAGTCCACCGTGCCCATGGGGCTTCGCTAACAGCCCGAGGCGCTTCAGATACGGTGTAATTATACTGGGGAAATGACATTCACTGCCAAAACCATGCTGCGTGTCTTCATAAGCGATACAAGTTATTTCAAAGGGAAGAAAAGGAACGCACTTGCTTTAATATTTAAAGCTTAAAGCATCAGAGTTGTGCCTGAAAAAACAAATAAAGCGGGAGCTTGTCTGACAGAAGAAGGTGCTCTCAGCTATTCTCCAATTTCTCATCTTTACTAGGAAGGACTAGTGCTTGTAGGCAGCTCAGTTAATCACAAAGAATTGAAAAAAAACCCTGAAGTTTTACAAAAAAACAGGTAAGTGAAACAGCCCAATAGATGACAGCCTGCTCGAATAAAGGCAATACAAACTGATTTGTGTTTTTACTGAGTAATTCGTTTCCCTAGCAATAACGTGCTTTAGTGATCATTAATCATGCATAACCCATCAAAAAACCTTTGAAATAAGATCATTTTTATTTCTCAGTCTGTGTCTTTGCTGATGTGGAGGAGCATATCTATGTATTGCTCCTTGGGCTGCAGGCACCATCATATCTGTCCTTGTGCAGGAAAACAAGATGAAGAGCAGCATCATCAGTCTCTGTCTCGTACTTTGTTTCCAACCTCTATCTTCTTCTCTCTATCTGGGCTATGTGATGCTGGCTCGCTCATTACTGACAGTTACACAATAAATAGAGAACAAAACAAAAAAGTACAAATTCATCTTCTGAGTTTAACATCTTCCATTTCATGTGTGGAACTTTTTGGTACAGCCTGAAATGAAACCTAATGATGCAGATTTACCAGTAACGAGGGGGAGACAAATGACTGCAAACAGTCTGACCCATTTTTCCCCTTGCAAAGGAAACAGATACAAAAACATATTTGTGTAGCGTTAGCCTATTTTTCTGATGAAGAAATTGTACTTCTTGATTGTAGCCCATGTTGCTGGTACTGGGAATTGCTCATTCATGTAAGGATCTCCTTCCCCTACTACTCTTATAAATAAAAAATACATTTAAATACATTTTAAAAAACAAACCTCTGATTCTACAAATGCTACTTATTCTTATTGAAGGCTTAGCTGATGAAGACTGTTTGACTAATGTTGACTACATTTACTTGTAAGTCGCTTTGGACAAAAGCGTCTGCTAAATGACATAAAGTAAATGTATGTGTAAATAAATGATAGACAGATGTACTTTGGCAACAACTAACTCATGATAAGTACATTTCCTCAGAAAGCCGCCACCAGGCATCAACAAAACATCTCACGTATGGCGTGGCGACAAAGCCTTGAGACACAGCTCATACTTTCTATTACATAGATAAGCTTGTGGTTTCCTCTGGGCTGACCAAGTCTTCATTCAGCAACACAGGACAGCACATCCATCACAGAACTCTGGGAGGGTTCTGCTTGGCCTGCTGGGAGAGCAGACAGAGTCGTAGAGAGGGAGAAGGGAGAGAGCGCAGATATACACGGTGACAGGGCAGAGGGCAAGGTAGGAGCCATGCTTCCCACCCAGTGTGTGCTTTCTGTCACTCTGCACAAACGGGAAAAGAGAGCGGGTGGCGGATTTTCTCTCCATACCTGTCTGTGTGTCACATAGGAAGCTGTAATGATCCAATAGATCCAGCCAGTCATAACATGACACAACCACAAGAAAGCTATTCCTGCAGTCTAACCTATGCAGTTCCTATGGGGGTCAGTTATGGGTCCTAGGCTTGGTGAGATCTAAACCTGGGGAGCCAGGTACACTGGGACCTGTCAGTGAGCAGACACAGACAGAAGAGCCACACCTCCTACTAATGACCTGAGGAAATAGCCTAGACTTAACTGACAGCTCCAGACTCATTATGGCAACTACGTGAAACAGATTTGATCTTTCCACTGGTGTCTTAATGCGAAATAACTAATAGTATTGTGTCTGCAATTTATTCACTTTTACCAAACTGCAATTTATCACCTTGAGCAACTGCAATCTATTACAATTCTTAATAAATTCAAAATAAATCAGTTATTGTCTCTGATTGAAAAACATCAAGTCACTCACTTGGTTCAGTGATCACATTTGAAAAAGAAGCCCACTAGAATATGATAAATGTAACATACATCAAACATATAGCTGTATAACAAAATTGAATTTGTGACTAGTCTGCCATCTCCAGCCCATACTGTCAGGGCAATAGAGCTTAGAGATACCCAGGAGCCATGCATCACTGAAGGATAGCCAACGATTAGGTCAAAGAAAAGCATATAATGCCATGGGGCATATTCTCTGCACATACACGTCAGTGAAACATATCGACTACCTGCCCAACGCACAATCACGCCACCTGCATTATGGGAGATGGACAGCAATGCTGAGGGACCAAGCTAAGCTTTGGAGGAGAGGACTCCAGACAGACTGTATTCCCATTATATCAAATTTCTATTCCCTGTTCTACTCATCCTCCCATCTTCAGTCATCAAATATAGCTCAAATTCAATTAATTCTTAAATAACTACAGAAACCAAAACAAAACACTGTGATTTCACCAATAACACAATTTCCCCAAACAATATCCACCTTGAATAGAACAAAGCATTTTTTCTTCTTCTATTTGATCAATGAGGGACTGTTGTATTATTTCCAGTGAGCTGTGCAGGGCACTATGGTTCTGATCCTCACACCCTTTAGGACCCTTAGGACCCTAGGAATCGAAACTGACATTATTCTACTGTTGCACTCAATGCATTGCTCTGTGAAACAGCCTCATTTAGTCCACTTGAATCACACTCTAGTGCGTTTTTTGGGGCAGGTGAGAACACAACAATCGTACTCGAGTGCGCACTAAACAAGCAGAGCGAGACCTTGTTTTAAGGTGGTCTTGGTCCGTTTCTAAACAAACTCTGCTTGGTCCGACTCAACTGCAGAAAGCACTGCGCATCTTTGGACTAGACGAGCTCCCGTAGCCAGCTAGCTGTGCATTAAGGGATGAGGAAGACGAGCATTTCACAAGATGCGAACATGGCGAGTAATCGCGGACAAATGTGGAGTCGTGAGATGGTGCACAGCTTCATAGGGATTTGGTCGGATTAATATAGAAGCTCACAACTTTCGACAACACACAAGAACAGCACTTCTTTCGAGTTTCCACGCATAGAAATTCTGACCAATTAGAGAGCAGTTCAGGAACTACGTTTTGCTCCCGCCCCAGACACATCTGACCAATGACTGACATTGATTTTGTCTGGCCGAGTCTGGTCGGTTCCTGTAGTGTGAAGCGGTACAAGACTCACCAAGACAAAAATCTGAGAGTGGCACTGGCAACAGCTTATGGGAGTTCAGCTCAAGGAGGAAGACAAATAGAATTAACTGGAAGAGAACTCACAACAACAACAACGCCCATTCACGTAAATGGTCAGCAAGAGTCCCAACTCCACTTGCTCCACTCTTGATAAGTTGCTATACTATTTCATTTGGAGGAATACATCTCATATAAAATGTTATAGAATGGCAACGTGTGGTTAAGTTCACTTAGCCATGTCTTGTATAACAGTCTTGTAGTGTGAACTAGGCTTTGCACTTCACCTCTTATTCATTCATTCATTCATTTATATATATGTGTTTGTGTGTAGTGTAGTGTGGTGCATGGTGTGATGTAGTATGTATATGATGCATGCAATGTATACTTGTACGGGGGCGGCAGTAGCTCAGGAGGTAGAGTTCCCACCCCGCAACTGCAAGGTCGGCGGTTGGAGTCCAGCTCCTCCCGGGAAAAAAATATGTCGTAGTGTCCTTGAGCAAGACACCTAAACCCCAAATTGCTCCCGTTGAGCAGGTTGGTACCTTGCATGGCTGCCTCCGCCAACGGTATGACATGTAGGTCGCTTTGGATAAAGGCGTCTGCTAAATGCTGTAATGTAATGTAATTCACCGCATCCATTCCCTTCTTCCCACCTTTCCTCCTTATTTTCCCCCTTGACCTCATGCACACTCTTTCTACGTGCTTCCTCCCTCTCTCTCTTCTCTAACTCCTTCCCTCGCTAACACAACCCCCTTCCCTTCCCTCCCTTCCTTGCTTAGATATCTCACCTCCCTTCTTCTGTCACCCGTGCCGACCTGCTCTCCCTTCATGCCCCCCCCTCCTAAGTGCTGCACTTGCTCCAGTGTTTCCCTGTCAGGTTCTGACTCCTCGTTGTGGGCTAATAAACCATCATCAGTGTTCGGCCCGGAGTGTCTGTGGGTCGTCTGCGGCACAATGAGGTCACAGCGCTAAAGACGGATGGCTGTAATCTGGTCTGTGGCCCAGCCATCTGCTGTAGTCAGCATTTAATCAGAGAGCTTAACGCCAGTGGGCTGAGGAGAGAAGGAGGTGTACGGCCATCTAAGCCGTACGTGGAGGCGAGACTGTTATAGGTCAGAGAAAATGAAAGAGGTGAAACAGTGTGTTCCTCCAGCAAAACAGATATGTTCATTTCTTCACCACTTCTAGTCAACAGCTCACAGCTCACAGAGGGATCACTCATGACTTAATGATGACCTGTTTGAAAGACTAAAAATATGTCAATACACTTTTAAAAGCTGCCAAATGCTGTACATCTTCCACACTTGTTAATACGTGCCTTGTGATTAGAAGATCAAATGGAATAAGTGAATTAGTGATTCCTCTGATCACAGCCTGTAGCAGAAGAGCCTCATGCAGCATACAGGATCTCACTGGCGAGAAACAAGCCGAGAAGAAGAAAAAAGAAGGCAATATCCCTGTGTGATGGATACCAATCATCCTTCATCTAGTCTCCTGATATTCCTTAACATATAATATCAACTGAATATGCTTCTTATTTGGAGGCGGTCTGAAAATGTCACCTATTACGACGTGATGTTCTCGCACCGCAATGACATTTGAAGACCAATACAGGACGCTATATTTTGGAGTGATCAGCATTATCATGGCTTCATCTCCTATTATGTCTAAACACACAATTATTTGGGGAGACAGGAGAAAAATAAAACACGATAGCTATTCACTGGAACTGGTGTGGACGAGACACAGCTAAAGTCTCAGATTCAGGATATCCTCGCACCCACTTGGCTATGGTTTCCTAACTTCACAGATGATGGGAAGTCAAGAGGCTCCCCATTAAGATTCCACTGGAAGGATCTGGGTTTGGTTTTTTCTTTTCTTTTTTTCAAAGTTAAGCCGGTAATATTGTGGAGATAAGGCAACAGACATTTACTCCTTACTGGGTGTGCCTTCTAGGCACGATCCAAATCTTAGAATGGATTGGCTGCTAAATACATTCCTTTATCTGCCTGAGAGACTAAGTTTGAGCAATAACCTCAGAACAAAGAGGGAGAATTAGCTGACGTCCCAGGAGGGAACATAGAGACTTTGAATATATAAATAGACGGATTTATCAAGAATGTGCCCTTGAAAAGAGATAGAAGTCTTCACTGCTTGTGCCGCACAAGACATTTGTCATCTTTGGGGGCGGGCGTGTCTAGGAAACACTTGTGGGGTGACATGATTGAACATCGAGAAGAACCTGGTTCTTCCCTTCTCATGGATGTCGATAATCTCCAGAGCTTTACATATCGTCATGTGTTCTCCCCACATAGCCACAAACCTAGCTTGCACCCATGTATGGGAAATGCTCATCTAAAGCTTGGCACACAGAACACACACACACACAAACACACACATAGCTTGGGACCAATAACAGGGAGCCAACTGGTGGGGATTGGGCTGCAATATGTGGCCTAACCTTTGACTGCTGGGTTAATGGTTTGGTGAAGACATTTAACCTCCTGCCCGATGGAACAACGGAATCTGTAAGGGGAAACTTGGGCCACTCGGAAGCAACTTGGATATGTATATCACACTCAAATGTTATTGCTTTGTGTGTTTGTGTGTGTGCGCGCCTCAGTGTGTACGCGTGTGTGTATGCCTATGTATTTAAAGCTTTGAGACGAAGTCCGGTTTATTAGATGCAACTACCGGTATATTTTAGAACTTTAGAATGTGCTTCCACAATATGGGTGAGCTATGGTGGAGCTGTAGATTGCATAAAAGGCAAATGATGGAGTTAGGGAGATAATCAGAACAATGAGAAATATAAGCTATAACATTCAGTCATAATGTAGAAAAATAATGACCTACCTTATCTGAATAGACAAAGAACAGGATGAGCAATATCAGCTCTGCCAGGAGAATTATCAGCAGGACAATGAAGAACTGTCAGAGAGAGAGAGAGAGAGACAGAGAGAGAGATAGGGAGGGACAGTCTTGTTTTAACAATTGCTTTGGCAGTATTGCAAATGTACTTTGTCATTTTGAATTTAAATCTGAGAGAGAATAAGCCTCTACTGCATTTATTACATGAGTGTTACACAGATGTACTTTTTTTTGGGTAAAAATGTTTGTTCTTCAACGTGTTCGCATAAAACGTTTGTATATCTTGTAAAAAATGGATGCACCCTTGTTTCATACAATACCTACACATTTGATTTGTACTATACCTACACATTTGATTTGTACTATACCTACACATTTGATTTGCACTATACCTACACATTTGATTTGTACTATACCTACACATTTGATTTGTACTATACCTACACATTTGATTTGTACTATACCTACACATTTGATTTGTACTATACCTACACATTTGATTTGTACTATACCTACACATTTGATTTGTACTATACCTACACATTTGTTTTGTACTATACCTACACATTTGATTTGCACTATACCTACACATTTGATTTGCACTATACCTATGCATGGCCACCGCATAATCTATGACTGCACTAAAACCTTCACACCCTCACTTTCCAAAATGCTATTTCAATGTCAAACTACTGCTTGTTTCACTGACCTGAGCTCTGCCTCCTGTTTCACTTGATTCATAGAATATCAAACGAAACTATGGTGCATTACTTTTCATAACTATAAGTATGAATTTGATATGAGAACAGGCTCTTTTGTTTCATTATTTTCCCGTGTCTGCTTGGTTTTATTTTATTTTTCACAAAGAAACCCTTGCACCACACATGTATTAATAAGATACGACAACACACACACACATACAAGCAAAATAGAGAGAGAAAGATGAAGGAGGAGGTGGGGGTGACAGACAGAGGGAGAGATGGAGAATCCCAGAGGTCTTGTGAACATGTGAGTGGAGGGGAAGAAGGTTTAATACCTCCTAAAATTAATTTCTCACATAGCCTTGCATCTCATCTACTATTCTCTTCATCCCCATTGTCTCCCCTTCAGCTTAATATCTACCAATCTCCTCTACACAGCATGACAGGAGACACAAGGAGCATCAACTAGATATTATAAAGCCCCATTAATTCCATACTCAAGTGTGTGTGTGTGTGTTTGTGTGTGTGTGTGGGGAAGGGGGGGGTATTATATGTGTCAAGGCCCAAATGAAATAGTTAAGACATGTCATTTGCTGAATTTCTACGTTGCTAGTTTAGTTTACTTTTTGTGTGTGTTTAGATTACAAGCCCTTCACAACTAGCTATTTCAGCGTTTTCTTTCCCAGTTTTTAGTTGTTGTTTTTTCTTCCTCAATTTGCTTCAGTACACAATTTTTGGCTGGGAGAAAGAGAGTGAACACTTACTGCAGAGGATGTCTGAGCTTTGAATATCTCTAATCCAAAGAGAGTTGTTCACAGAGTACCGTCAGAGATAATATGTCAAGGTGGAAGCTCAGATCTGTTCGCCCCAGGAGATCTAACACCACTCTGATGTTTAAGACTATTTTTCTCATTCTGTTCCTCCTCCTTCTCCCCCCTCCCTCCCAGCCTTTGCTCACATCCTCTGTCTGCCTCAAAGTTGTTAGGCAGGTGAAGGAAGCCATGTCGAACATTGAGGATTTGGTGGGGCTTTTCACTGATGCAAGAGCTTCAAGGAATTTAGCTGTTTGCGATGTTAAGTACTCAGAGCCGCAGCTCCAACTCTCATTTAAAGTTTATTTATATCGAGTTTTTAGCAGCTGATCCTCACAACCTCACCCCATTGCGTAAACCAAAGACGGCATATCTCTCTTAACTTCTGTAACTAATATGAGTTTAAGATAAAACAATAGACAGTGAGTTCTTTGTATTGAATAATAGAACATTCTCAATTTTCAAGCACAAAAATATTTGCAGAATGGGAGAATCCCACTGGTCAGCTCAAATTTTCCCTTCTGAGTCCCTGAGGTTTAATACAGAC
>OMOT01032348.1:0-11168 GCA_900312575.1 Acanthochaenus luetkenii
CCACCCGCAAAGCAAGCTGCAAAAGTAAAATGACCTGGCGGACTGTTAAAGCCCTTGGGAGAGTTTCTGTCTGGCTTCTGGGCTCATCTCTAAATCCTGGGACTGGATTATATCTACTGCACTGTTTACCACAGGCTAAAGCATATGAACAAAATCTGATGCACACAAGTGGGGTCATGATGACATATTCTGAAGTTAAGAGAGTGGTCTATGGTCAGTACCATTTGCAGAATTTAAGAATCTGTGTGCGTGCATGTAAATACGTACCAAGCCTAACAAAAAAAGCTGCTTAGGATAACAAATGTGGAAATTATGTCCAACCTGCAAAACAGGGATCCAATAGAAATTTTCATATACAAATAAAATCAGAGTAGTGCTCACACCAATGATGGGATTTTAGAAGAAACAGTCAGCTTCAGAAAAAAGCTGTAATAAGGTCACTGTTTTTCCTAAGACATTGATGTCTGGGGAGCGCCCAATGGGTGGGTCGTCTTGCTCATGTCACCCCTGCCTCTTCCCTCTCCACAGACAGACTGACCACAGCACTGTGGTCTTGCCCTCCTGGCCAACAGGTCAGCGGATGCGCCGATTATCCGCAAGACGTTGACACAAGGAAAATCGGAGCACTTTCATCTGTGTCGGTGGGTTGCCCCTCAAAGACTTGTTACAGGATTGGTGCTTGCCAATTAGCACAGCTCAGGGTCAATTAGCTTTTGGCAAGCCGCCAGGGGAATCACATGGCACCAGCTTTGTGCTGATGGTACCTGACAGGCCTGCAGATCAGTCATGTCTGGAGGTGGGTAGGCTGCAGGATAGAGGAAAACTAAGATGTGGCTGCCAAATAAAACACACACACACACACACACCTACACAGATCATTGGCACAGAGAAAGCACACATGAATTTGTTTTGTTTTGTGATTGGTGATTTGAAAAGTCCACTGTGAAAAATGTGTGCCTTCCCTTAACTGAGTATTGATTAATTACAAAGAGCGATTTAGCACCAAATAAGGTGGGAGATACATTAAGTGGATTGTGACGTACATAATACGAGCCACAAGCAGGGTGCTCTCTCATCACAGTCATATGATGAATGATGAAATTCAATGAGTGTGTTCTGGCTGAGAACAACAAAAATCCTTGAAGATGTGCTGGTCATATGATAGACGTCAAGTTTGTCTCATGGTTTTGATAAAAGTACACAGTCCAATATCTTAAGGTTTCAAGCGGCTTTTAAAGGTAGGAAGAGATTTTGTTTGCGAGGCCGGTTTCCGTTAATGTTTTATCCAGAATGTTCTGTTGGGGGCTCCCATGTCAAAGTCTTTTGAAGAGATGAAAAACATTGGCAAATAAAGTGGCTTTATGGGGGAAAATCCAACCCGTGCATGGCTTCCCTGCCTTCTCACAAAAAGTAGAACGTGGGTACAGTATAAGAGTATAACATCTGGAGGTTGTGCCATGAAGGAATGCAGACGCCAAAAGACAGAGAGGCTGCGGGCAGAGTACAGAGCATCATCACGTCAATGTGAGCGTGTCTGTATCTGCAGGGAAGGCAGGGAAGGAGGGCACCCCCAAAATAATTAGATGTTTTATCAGAAAGGTAGATCATCAGACATGGGGAAAAGGCCAGGATATCACAACCCATGCTCCTCCAGACATCACCCCAGAATGTTGGGTGAGCATTGCCTCAAAGGTCTAATTCTTCTTCAGAGAGCAAACAAGCCTCCTTATCGTTTCCCCTGACATGTGTTAATATGATTAGAATGTATAAAAAAAGGTCTGGAACTGTCCATTTCCTCATCAGCGATGCGAGAGCTTGATAAGGCTGTGTTCTGGCATGCCTTCCAAATAGATCTGCGTATGAAACACAGGCAAAACCTGTGGACTGAATACAATTGGTGTGCTGATAAAAGGGCCCCAGACGATGGGCAAGGAGATAAGTAGGGGGGAGGTCTGGGGCATTGATGTTCTGCCATAATATCTTTCTTGTTTGCAGCTTTGTGTTTCCTTGGCCCTCTCGCTTTTCCTCGACCCAGTCAGTGCAATCTCTGTGGCTGGCTATCTTAGGTAACATTGCTTGAGATAGGTATCTCCCCTCAAAACAAGAAACCAGGAAGTTTTCCGTCTGTCATTATCACAATTCACCCGACACTGTGGTTTTCCTCTTTGCATCAAATCATTCTTTATGGTTTCCTTCCCAGGGCCCTTGTGCAAGCTAGTTGTTTTAAACCCTTCCAGCTGAGGACAGTAAAGGAGAGGGAGACCACAGTGTGTGTGCATGTGTGTGTCTACATGTGGTGTAGTTGGTGTGCAGCTACATATTCCTGAGGGTGAGCAGTGAATTGACCACATAACACCATGCTGTGTGTGTGTGTGAGTGTGACAGAAAGAGGGAGAAAGATAATGGCGGACAGGTTTGTTGATGTGAAACACAACTGTTTGATTTCCACGAGTGTGCGTGTGCATGCATAAATGCGCACATCCGCACAGCTGCTCATGGATGGGCGTGTTGGAGCGACACACCATGTCTGACAACACTCAGGCGCATATGGAGGTCTTGAAGAGGAGACAGGTTAAGAGTGACTTAATTATCCAGCCTGAATACCAAAGACACTCAAATGAAAACATTCCCCATCTCACCTCCCTTCCTGCCATGGTGTTTCTCGCTCTCACAAAAAAAACCCAACAACTGGGAGATGTTTGCAATCCACACGAAAGACTCAAAATAAAGAGTGCACAAAAACAGCTTATCATCAGTTTGTTAATTGCATTGGGAAAGAGCAGTTACAAAGAAAGGCAAATATAGTGACTTCAGTAAACTATATTACATAAAGTGTGATTTATGTCAGTGAAACTAAAATCAAAGAAAGGAAGCTGCAAACTCCAACGCAACTGGTTTTAAAATATAAGTTTCAACAATGTGTGAGTTATTGCCCCCTATGAAATCAAATGCACCACCTGAATCAATCAGTTGCACCTCCCCCTGGGTGCTTTAAATATTAATCTGTAGAATTTATATGAAACCAACAGGGCTCGAAATTGCGTCCGTTTTGGTTGCATATGCGGCCAAAATTTTGTCTGTGCGACCTAAAAATATAATTGGTCGCACCTGTGCGAGTGTAAATAATTGCTCTGGTGCGACCGTTTTTTACCACGTTTTTTTCTTCTTCACTTGAACGTCCCTTTCTCTAAATTCGCTAGTATACCTTGTGACAGGGCCCATTCTAACCAATCAAACGTGAGTTTGAGGTTCTTACCTTTAATGCTGATTCTAGATTGGTTGAGATTAGCCTTCAATCACTCCCTTTCGCGGCTAGCTAGCGCTATCGAAAGCTAACAAGATTAAGCGAACGATTACGGCATATTTTAGTACCGTTACTGATGTAACTTAGTCGCTGTGGCAGCTGAAACAGTTGATGATGATGTGGCTTCACCAGCAGAGAAGGTGAACCGTTTTCAGAGAGCAGCTGAAGGACTTTGAATGTCTTCGGTATGAGAGTTTTTATTAATATAGTATTATAATGTAACCCATGTAAAACGGATTTGTAAGTCAATAGCATGTTATGGAGCTGTGGAGGTCCACTTCTTGTTGGACCGTTTTCAGGCTGTACTGGAAAGGTACAACATGGAAGTAATTAAAATGTCTTTTTCTGAATGTTTCTGTGTTAAGTCCATATAAAAACCAACCAGTTACAGTTGGATTGTATTTCATTAAGAAATGGCTGTATTGTTATGCTGCCACTGAAAACTTGTACCCTGATAATTATATTTAAATTATTTTAGCTTCAGAACATCCTTCATCTAGTAAGGACCATGTTGGTCCTGCCTGTGTCCTCGGCGCAGTGTGAGACGGGGTTCTCCACACTGAAGCGCATCAAGTCGGACATCAGATCATAATTTGTTCAATTATGTCTTGCATGCCGTGCTAAACAAAACTATGACTGTACCTCCTTGGAACGTGGGTGAGCTGGGCATATGTAAACTTCGATGTGGAAATTTACAAGGTGTGTGTGGTTAGGAAGTCAAAATAGGAAAAGCGTCTTTTACCAAGATCCATATCTCATGTGGACATAGATTCCTCTTTGCAAACACACACATATATGCACACATGCACATGCACAAACATGCCTCAAGCTCATTACACCCCTGTATCTCCGCTCAAATGGAATAACCCCCCAAATCACTTTCCCCACAACATCCTCACTCTCTTGATAGTTCCCAGTCAACATCTAGCCCATCACCCCTCCTCAAAAAAATCATTGACTAGGTCAACTGAGAGATTAAGACCCTTTAAATGGGGTCATGGAGATCAATGATCAAACAGAGCCAAGCCCAGCCCCCATGCCTCCAACTCCACCCACTTTATTTCAGCAATCCTGATAATAGAGACAAAAATGCTGGCCAACAATTGCTTTCCAACACCATGACCCACCCCCTTAATCTCTGGTAGTGGCCTTACCTATAGCTGTCACTGACAGTTCCACCAATCACTGATGAGGACATCTCCATTAATTGGGTGAGAATCTCAGAAATGTGGCTGGAGTAAATTAAATACAGGCTTGGTCTGTGCAGTCAGAATAATCCAATCCACCAATGAGATTGGTAGCAGTTTAGGAATAAATGTATATATTGTATACAAAAATTCATATAGTGTGATAGAAAATAATGTAATAAATATTAATGTTATACAGGTCACACAATGTAATAAAACTTAACATACAATGCAATTTCCCCACATACTATTTCCATTATTACATTCTAAATTGTCTAGAAATGTAATATTGGTAGTCACGGATGAGTGCTACAGTTAAAGATGAAACTTGAAAAGCTTAAAAGTCCAAACCTCCACACAATGGAGGTATTAATTATAAGACTTGGAACATGTATACAGCTGATCTTGCTCTACAGATTAAATGATCCATCCAAGTCCACCAATATTCATGTTCTTACATTTTGGATTTTCACAATAACAGTTTTCCCCCCTAAAACGGTTTTCTATTTTTGTCCCTAGCTGAACAAACTTGGTACAAAGCATTATTGGACAAACAAACAAAGCTCTACAAACCGGAATAACACCTCTCATACAGTGATCTATTTCATCTCCCCATCTGTGAAAGTTCTCTCAGATGTCCATTGTGTATAGCCGTCTCCCAAAAGGGGCACAGAGGCATTGGTCCAATGAGACCTCTTATATAGAAAGAACAATTTGTTGGTCTTGGGTTTTCCATCATTGTGTGAGCCACATTCCTATGGACCACAGGAGAACAGAAACTGGCTTTGGAGGAACCCACTCAACAGTGTGGGTTCAGAGAGGTTGCTCCATCCAGAGAACAAGCCCTATAATGAGTTATAGGTTTTCACATGCTGGAGTGGGTTCAACATTTTTAGGGAAAAAATAATGCAGCATATTTTCATTGGGAGTGTGACAGTGAAGAAAGAGAGAGAAAGAGGAAAATGGAGAGGAAAATAGTTGACAGAATAAAGGGCTGAGGAATAAAATGACAGAAGGGATGACAGACCCAGAAGAAACTAGCCAGTGCGTGCCTCCATTAAAGCACAAACTAAAGCCAACCAAGTTGTCAAAGTTTGTTGCCAGTAGTTCGCCACAATGTTTTGAAAGGAGTTATGCGGCAAGCTTTTGGTAAATATCTGGGGATGGCATGGTCAGGCAGATGACAAAAACAGAATGCTAAAACAATATTGTGATGAATGAAAGTTAAAGAGAGGAAGAAAAGGGGATGGACATAAAGAGAAACAGGCCAGGGATTTTACACTGCTTGCAGACGTTTCCTGTTTCTAGTGCTTTATCAATGGAAGTGATAGTGTCTTGACACTGTAGATGGGAGGAGAGGGGGAGAAAGTAAACATGCATCAGTCATACCCGTCAATGAGCATGCTCTGCCGACTACTGCTCCGATTTTAAGGAGCTGAGAAAGTCAATGCAATCAAAACACCATTTTATTTGTGACATTGTAACGTTATCAATTTATTTAGCTAATAATCCCTCAAGAGGAATCAAAAAAAATAAGGCAAAAAATCTATTGCAATAAATTATCCTCTGAACTATACTAACTAATTGTAACAAATAGGTAATACACTGAGGACTCAATTCAAATGGAGAGCAAAGAACATTCTCCAGAATGCAGAATGAGTATGAAGTAAAACATTTCATCTAATAAAAATGAATTTAAAGGGTTCAACCCTGAGGTGACCAGCCAACAGTGATTTAATCTGTGCAGTGCAGATGCAAAGTCTCACTTCGCCACTCATCAGATGGTAGTTCAGGATATGTGCATTGCTTTCTTTCACCGTCTATCACCCTCTTTCTTTGTGTGTCAGAATATAGATGCACACACCTTCAAGCAAATGCAAATGTCCACAACACCTCTATCTGGTGACACCAATACGCTGGGTCTGATTTGCACTCTATGCTCCATGAGCATGATGCAGAAGTCACTAGGTCCATTTGCAATCAAAATATTATGTTAAGATGTAGATGAAGTAAAGAAATCCAGGCACAAAGTACTGGTATAGAAAAATTGAATGCATGATGATGATTTATAGTGTAACCCACCACCACTGTAAAGTCATGGCAAGAAAGGGTTGTGGGCAGCACCGTGGTTTACAGCAGAACTCAACCTCTGAGAAGCTTTTCCCTTGACCCACTGTAGGACAAAAGGCATGTTTATCTGGGTCCTGACAACAAATGAGGAGATGTGCTCGGCTTGGCTCATGATTATGTCAACAGCAGTCAACAACAGCCAAGGGGGAAACAATCCTTTTGTAAGGAAAATTTGTTCCAGGGTGCCTTCCAGGATCAGCTGCAGGCAGAAATCATGGCACAACTGAAACAAACTATGCTTGCATCAATATGTGTGTGTATGTGTGTGTGTGTGTTCATGCATGCATGTGTGTCTGTCTGTCTCTGTCAAAATATGGCAAATTGATGATTTATGATATGTTTGCATAGTGGTGGTGAACAGGTGAAAATATGTAATTGTCACTGACTGTAAAACGATTCCACTCCTCAGTGACTTAGTACTGTTGTCTTGATTGTCCAGCTCTCAAGACAACAAGAGTTTAATACTTTATTATTTTTGATGGTACGGCACAGAAAAAGTCCCATAAGTGTATGACGCGTTTGAGTGGTCGCTTGTCTGTACGATGTAACTTTTGTCACAGTGCATAAGCAACATCAGTTTTAACTTTGGTACACTGAAAACAGATGTGCTCCAATTCATACCAGGCATTGTTTTCCTCACAATGGACTGAAGCATAAAGGGACTGTTGAGGCTGGATTTGTGGTGTGTGTGAGTGTGGGTGTGTGAGTGAGTGAAAGAGTGCGTGAGTGAGTGAGTGAGTGAGTGAGTGAGTGAGTGAGTGAGTGAGTGTATGAGGGGTGCTTTTCCTGTTCAGTCATCAGGGGACTTTGACCAGAATGTTTAATTGCTTCTGTGTTCAATTTTGGAGGGGAGCTGTCATCACAGTTCTCAAGGTTAAATATTACAGCCATCCCCCAACCCCTTCTCTATTCAGTTTTGCTTTATCTCTTTCCACTCTATACTCTCTGCCCATCTCCACGTAAGCTTGTTCTCCCATTCTTTCTTTCTCTCTGACTCACTCCTAAGCTCCATTGTTTTTCCACCCTCCATGCAGTGTATCATCAGTTGTTTCATTCCCTGTTCTCTCTTCCTCAGATAGCATAAGGAATTATTCAATAGAGTAAAGACAAAAAAAAACTAAAAACACCTCCACCTCTGCCCACTAACACTGACACTGTTGCCAGCATTTTCTAAAACAAGAGCCCCTCGTGGACGCAGTCCATTACGCCCAGCCATCCAAACAGACCTGCTTTGTTGAGGTGTTATATCAACAGGGTGACCTCCCCTCTACTCCTCCCCAGCTTCCTTGGGCCCCCCAATGGCAGGAGATTGATGTCAACAAGGAATTTTGTCCCATGTTTCCTTCTACCTCCTCCAGACCCTCACTGCTCCTGAAAAACACTTGCACCAGCACAGAGGGCCCCAGTAAGGCCTTAACAGGCCCGCTGAGCTGTGTTACCCCACCACCACCACCTTCCTATAACCCCCCACTTCGCTCCAGCAGTGCCAGAAACACTCTACGTTGCCAATGAGACACTGTAAACAAGGAGTGCCCAGTAAAACAGCACTAGGAAATGGGAGTATATGTGTGTGTTTGTGTGTGTGTGTGTGTGTTTTAAGGAAATGAGCCTACTTTTTCTGTCAACAGCATGGTTGCTGTGAGAAGGTCTACACGGATGACGTCATCTGTGTACAGTGTCATCATCAGAAGAGCTGCCAATATAATTCAGACCAACTGAATTTGGGCTTGTTTCACTGATGGTGCTTGTCAAACATTCACAAGAACCTGCAATGCAGCTGCTGTCTTTGGAGGTTTGCAGAGCTCTGATGTAAACCTGTTGCAGAAGCATGCGAAAGAGTCAGGGGTCTGCAGCAGGATGCTTGCAAAATCCAATACATGATCCAATAAAACTCGGGAACAAAACATAATTTCATTCATCTGTGGGCCTAATCTAATTTCGCAATCTAGATCATGAACAGATCTTCAGTCATAGACACTGCATGGCTTTCTCTGGAGACTTCCATCCATGGTTGTAAAATTATACACCATGAAATGACTATCTGAGGGAATGTGTTTTCACATTTAAATTCAGAGTCCCATTCAATTTCATATGGACGTTTAATGCATTATGCCATTAGAGAAAGTACTAGAGGGTCTTCCTTCAAAGCATGTCACTGACATAATTGATGTACTAAATTGCTTACAATGAAACCTCACTTAAGGTTTTGAGCTGACAAGTTTACAAAGAAGTCAAAGCAAATTATAAAACTGAGATCAGAAGTCAATGTAATTTGCTTTAGAATATCCCTGTCTTGGAGACATTAAATAGCCATCTTTCTTTGGACTCTAACATCCAGGCATGTTAAGCCCCAAAAGAAAGTTTTCAAATATTTTCAAACCTCACCATATGTTTTAATGTTATACCAAGTGTGTGTTCCATGCTGGTAATTCTCTATTTTAATAAGCCTCAATCGGATAACTAAAGATAATATCATTTTTCTACATCATATTCTTTCCATACAAGTTTAAAGCCTTATTCATATGAGGATAATGTTACCATGGCACAGCCAATGATTTGTAATAATTGGGTGATGTCACTAATAATTTAATCTGCCATATCTGTAATTTGAAAATTTAAAATGCCACTGCAAATTACCATCCTGGATTCTGGCAAAGATAGATAACCCCCTAACAATACTAATACGGTATGAATGCAAATACCGTTAATATTTGGCACAGCATTCTACTTGCAATACCTTTTTTGAAAGAAAACATTCTCCCTTATCATGAAAAATGCAATTGTTTGATAAAATGTTGAAAGCCGCAGAGTAGTTTACATGTAAAAAGTTATTATTATTTTCTTGTATTATTTTATTTTCACTTCAGGCAGTGGAATCTAAATCATAAGAAATTCCTCTCTAAGTATATGGTCAAATTTGAGGGCGTGTCAAGGTCAATCTCAGGACACCTTAAAACCTTATTTAGTGCAAATTCTTTGAAGTCCCCATTTAATCCTAGTCCCGGACTTGAGAGGACCTCTATTGCAAGACCTGCAGCATCTTTTGTAAAGAGTTAAATAACTCATGTTATACTGGGAGAAATAAGTTCAAGTTCAAGTTCATTTAGAAATATATGCTTACCATACTGCCTCATGCACTGCATTTATTTTCTGAAATAGAGCTTCAACTGTGTATCTGCTAGGGATGGGTGGGAGTACTCAAGTACTTGTTCAAGACCGTAGTATTCTAAAATGGTGTAATTTGCATTAAAAAAAAGGTTTATTAAATGTTTGTAATACAAAGAAAACATTTATTCTATGTACAATTGTAAAATAAACATGTTAAATGAATTACAATAGGGCTATTAATAGTTATGATTAATTTCAGGCATAGAAATAGAACAGTGAAAAAAAGTCTGCACACTGGATTAAACTGGATTAAGCTCCCAATACATTCTTCACGAGGAAGAGCCAGGTGGCTCACCCTTGTGACTTTCTATTAAATACTTATTGGGAGCCTAATCCAGTGTCAGGGCTCGAAATTAACTTTCACTTTTAGCACTGGTGCTCCCAACTTCAAAAGTTAGGAGCACCAGCAAAAAATTAGGAGCACCCACCAATATGTAAGGAGCACTAGGGGTGTTAACGATTAGTCGTTGATCGATTAATAATTATACATATAAAATATTTATTTTGTATTTGGGCTCTTGCACAACTGTGATATATTGCACACATTGCACATATTGCACACATTGACACATATTGCTTCTTGGTTTTTTTACACTACTTACTTTTTTTGAGTTCTTATTAATATTGCTCTTATGTTGTCTGTATGCACCAACAACCACAGCAAATTCCTTGTACGTGAAAACATTTCTGATTCTGATTCTGATTCTGTTGTTGGCGGGGGCAGATGCATCACAAACGACCATTGCCTCGGTGTTAGCAAGGAGAATGCTAGCCGGGCGGAGGGTATCACCCAAAGGCTGTGCCACATGATGGAGAAAGACATGATGCCAATAAACACTGTTGACGGCAAGGGTTTTCGGGAACTCATCAACTTCCTCAAGCCAGGCTACCACATCCCATCTAGAGGCCCCATCACGAGCCGTTTGGAAGCCCGCTACGCGGAGAGGAAGGACGAGTTAAAGGCACAGCTAGCTTCAGTCAACGTGGCCCTCACAACCGACTGTTGGACCGCCTTGACCACCGAGAGCTACATCACTATAACTTGCCATTACGTAGCTGAGGATTGGCAGGTGAAATCAGCGGTGCTGCTCACCGAAAGCATGTCAGTTAGACATACGGCTGACAACTTAGCACATAAGTTAAACGAGGCTGTGGAGTCATGGGGGCTCGCTGGCTGAGTCGTAGCGTGTGTCCATGACAACGCAGCCAATATTGTGACAGCCAACAACCCCACTCGAGTTGAGTGGAAATCTGTTCCGTGCACACTTTACAGCTGGCCATCAATGATGGCTTTGCCATCTATGTTTACCGGGTCATCGTTGCAGCTGGCAAGCTGGGGAAGCATTTCCACCACAGCACCCCTGCTACTAAAGCGCTGG
>OMOT01032358.1:0-11185 GCA_900312575.1 Acanthochaenus luetkenii
TTCCCCCTGTTAAGTGAGTAGTTCCTCTCGTGAGAAGCGTTGATTTGGAGCAGAGAAACTGAAATAATATTGAACCTATCGCCCTACACGCACTTCGAACAATCAGAAGGGGCCGGTGAAACGTATTTTGATGTTTTCAAAACGCTTATCGCTTAACGTGTAACGTTGGTACTGTAACATTAGATTCGATTGCTTTGTGAAACTTGATTAGTTGTGGCTGAAATAAACTGTTATTCAACTGTTTCAAATGTAAAAATGCACTAATAACCTGTCATTTTAATTTGTCTAATTCAATGCATGCATGTACATAAATGAAACATAGTGTCAGACAATGATATGCAAACTGAAACATAAACGAGTTCTGTTAAATATATACTTTTTGTTTTTATTTCTGAAATGTATTAGAAGTTTGGAAGTAGACTAGTATGAAAATGATGAATCCTAGGGGACTAGGCTCTATGCCTGCTGTAATGATAATCTGACGTGCTGACCGCCCCACCTAGCGGAAAAGTCACGACACGCCACTGCTGGACATACTGCCGCTCCAGCAGCCTCGGCTGCTTACTCTTTCTCCCGCACCGCTAGAGCCTCCGGCTGTGGGGGAGGCACAGGCCTCCTCGTTTCACCTTCTTTACTGTCCTTCCTCTTTCACACCTTTCAATTTCCACCTTTGAATTCCACGCCATTTCTGCAGGGAATCGTGCTCAGAAATGGCCCCGGGTCAGTAGTGTGAAACCGCCCTAATAATACCATTCCTTACTTACTTACCCCCCCACCCCCTGTCGCTATCCTTTTCTCCTCTCTCCCCAGAGGATGTCCTCACAATTGTCAAGCCACCACCTGCCCCCTCTATCCCATCCCGTCCACTCTCCTCCAAACCTTCTGTACTGACATCACACCCTTCCTCACTACCTTCATCAACCTCTCCCTGTGCTCAGGCCACGTTCCTGCTGCTTTAAAGTCTGCCAGAGTCAAGCCTCTACTTACAAAAACTTCCCGCGACCCTGTTGCCATCTTTAACTACAGACCTGTATCACTTCTCTCCTTTCTATCTAACCCTTGAGCGAGCAGTTTCCAATCAACTCTTTCTCTATCTCTCTCAGAATGACCTCATGGACCCTCTTCAATCCGGCTTCAAGGCTTCTCACTCTACCAATACTGCTCTCCTTGCTGTCACAGAGGCTCCCCACACTACTAAGGCTTCATCCCTCTCCTCTGTCCTCATTCTCCTTGACTTGTCTGCTGTTTTGACACAGTTGACCACCAAATCCTTCTCTACATCCTCTCTGAACTTGGCATTATAGGTTCTGCACACTTACCAGGTTGCATAGAGAGGATCCCTGTCCAGACCATGCTCTCTCAACACTGGCATCCCCTAGGACTCAGTCCAGGGGCCCTTGCTGTTCTCCATGTACACTAAATCCCTTGGCCATGTGATTTCCTCTCATGGGTTGTACTATCACTGCTGTGTCGATGACACTCAACTATACCTCTACTTCCCTCCCTCAGAAACACAAATTGATGGGTGCATCTACACATGTCTTAAAGACATTAGTGCTTGGATATCTCTGCACCACCTAAAACTCAATCTTGACAAGACCGAACTACTCTTTCTCCCTGGAAAAAAACTACCCTCACACTGACTTCTCCATCACCACTGAGAACACCACTGTGCTGCCCTCACTCACTGCCAAGAGCCTTGGAGTGCCCCTATACAGCGAGCTGTCCTACTCTGCCAACATTGCTGCGATAACCCGCTCCTGCAGGTTTTCACTCTACAACATCCGCAGAATCAGCCCGTTCCTTACGAGGGAAGCGGTGGAACTCCTGGTCGAAACATTTGTCATTTCCAGCCTAGACTACTGTGACGTTCTTCTGGCCGGGCTACCCGCCTTTGCCACCAGACCTTTACAGCGCATCCAGAATGCTGCGGCCCGGCTGTTCTTCAACCAACCCAAATTTTCTCATGTCACTCCCCTCTTCCGGTCACTTCACTGGCTTCCCATATCTGCTTGCATTAAATTTAAGACACTTGTACTGTCCTACAGGGCAGTACATGGAAGTGCCCCTCCGCATCTACAATCAGATTTCAAACTCCAGCTCGTCCTACTTGAACTGACTTATCTAACATGTAACTTCTACTCTTCTTAAAAACATTTTATGTTCTAACTCTATGAATGCTACTTACTCATATTGAAGGCTTAACTGATGAAGACTGTGATATACGGTTGGTTTGACTACTGGTGACAAAATGTACTTATTGTAAGTCACTTTGGGCAAAAGTGTCTGCTAAATGCTGTAATGTAAATGTAAATATGTGTATTTCGGTTTCTATTAAAACCCACTAACCTGGATTTTGGGGTCGTAGTTCAAACTTCCCTAAATATACATAACCACACATACAAACAACACATTCACACTTTACAAACACTCTGCATTCATTATTACACTGCGTTGTTAAGTCACATTAAAACAGGATTGCATGCAGTCACACTGTTAGAAAGAGCTCCTAATCCAAAGTGTTCATCATAGCCATGCATGTGTTGGCACACATACTTAAAACCCACCCTGGAGAAGAACCAGGAATTCTCTGAGGAATGCCTTTGCATCCTGGTTTCCAAACAGGTGACCTGGAGAGAGACCAAGGAGAGAAGAGAAGGATGAATAGGAGGGAACTGCCCAAGGTTGTGTGAGCTCTGTGAGAACTGTTGGATTCCTACTGCTGGAGTCAACCTCCTCCAACGTGTTACAATGTTATTGCTTCATATTAAACATCCCCCTGTGATGAAACGCAGCACACTGGGAGATTACTGGGAGAGCATAGAAGCCTCCACTAACACACATGGATCATATACTGTAGGTACTTGTGGGGTACAGCTAACTCACCAACAGTCCTGACACCAGTTTCTGCCTGTTGGCGTGGCAGAGTTATTGTTTCCTACCATTTTACAGTTTGGTGACAGCAGAGACAGCTGCAGACACAAAAATAGAAATACATACTGTAGTGGGATGGGAATCTGAAATGTGTACCCTGCAAACCAGATTTGTTTCCCCCTGTTGGGTTTTATTTCTTTGTTTGGTCTTCTTTGTGTGTCTATATTTTCTGTGGAAAAATGATACTAATTGGACAGACTATGAATCTTCCCCTCACTCCCCTATGTCAGAGCGAGTGATTGAGTGTGGGCGATTTAGGTGGGTGGATGAGTGATTCTGTTCTGCTTACTCACTGATAATCTGACAACCTACATCCCAGTTCTCCACTCCTGACCTCAGATGTGTTGCTTCTCATGACATCGACTTTGCCCAGTTTGCAAGTAATTTGTTCACCTTTGTTCCTCCCACTTTTTTCTGCCTCCTAGTCTCTCTTCTATCTTCCTTCACACTCCCTGTTTTACCAGTGGTACAGATAGTCCTATCGCTGAGGTCTGTTTTTGCTCTGTTTGTGGCTCATCGTATTCAGACAAAATGGCAAGATTGTGTGATCATGATTGTCAGCCATGGTGTGTATTTAAGGTGCCACTCTTTCTATCTTTTATTTTGTCCTCCAACTCAAACGACAAGAGGTCTGGAGAAATGTAAACACAATACCAATAGCCATGTCAGACGAAACGCAATTTCCTGCGAGCTATGGGGCGGGTTCCACTCTTTAGCATTTCACGAATTGAACCCAATGGAACCATGATTAGCATTATGTCGTAGTAAGACAACAATCGTTTTTTCATTGATGAAAGCTATACGCACATAATGCACACGGTGAGAACACTATTTACATGGCGCAGTTAAATAAATCTTGTGTTGTTGAGAGTTTTAACATTCTCTGGAAAAACATTTAAAAACTTCAAGCATTGCTTTGATTTAGAATTACCGTCAGACACGTTCGCCGATCGTCGTTCATTTGTGAACTTCATTCGAAAGGTCTATTCAACAGTTGTCCTAAATGCGTTAGTTAACCACTAACATTTTCCATTGCATGCCTTGAAACAGCCGCGATTGGAAAATCAGGTGTTGAGTGTTTATCAGAGAAAATGGTGCCATGTGGAGCTCAGTATTGCTCGGAAGGACTGCAGAGACTACAAAGTGGCTTAAAGCTGCTGTAGGCAACTTTTGAGAAATTAGCAAGAATTTGAAAGTACACAAATGGACTTGCATCAGCAAACACCTCGACAAGACACATTGAATCTCCTAATAACTGCCTCTCAGGGATGATTCAACTCTTGCCTCTTACTTCTACTTGCACAACTTTCAGGACCAGGGATATCGTCTTCCTTTCATTATTCATTTTCATCTGATCCATAATTCATGTTTTGGTGAAGTGCTTCTATATAGCAGAGAGTCTGCTGGGGGAAACACACTGCAGTAGTCTGGCTCGTGCCACACACTCTGCATCATCTGTCCCAGATTACGAGGGGTAGAAGGGCAAACGGGGAGGGGAGGAACGAGAGCGATAGGGTTGGTGCTGGAGGTTGTAGAGTGTTCGATGAGTGTGTGGGAAGGGGTGATTTTGAAGGGCTACAGGATACGTAAATATACATCCTAGATGAGGCAGAGGCTGGTGGAAAAGTGTGGCTGAGAGACCAAGAGGTGGAAAATGTCAACCTTGAAGAATGGATGAAAACATGAAAGCAAGGGATGAGTTGATGTTGAAGTGTTGATTCATTGGGAAGGAGCAAAAAATGACAAATAAATGTGGTCAGAGTGAGGAAAGTAGGATGAGAGAGGGAATGGATGGATGGATGGATGGATGTCACAAGTTCGATCCCTGCAACAGCCAATGTGTCCATCAACAGCCACGTATTCTGTCCTTGAGCAAGGTACTGAACCCCTACCTGCTGACTCATTGTAAGTCATCCTGGATAAGACTGTCAACTAAGTGCATAAAGGCGTGTTCACACTATTCCACTTTTCTTTCAAACTGCCTTTTTTTTTTTTTACATCAAAGGAATAGTTCACCCCCAAATGAAAGTTCAGTAATTATTAACTCTCTCCCATGTCAGTTACAACATTTAAGTTTGTATGCGAGTTAGCCCCCATAGTTTCATATCCTTCTCCCAAACTATAGAAGTTAAGGAGGCCATCTTTTTATGGCTCCAAAAAAAGCGTTAAATGTCCAAGCTCATGCAGCATAATCCAAGAGTTGGCAGTAGCTGTTCCTCTGATCATAAAGAGTCCATATGGAGCACTGGCAGTGTTGTGGGAGTTTCTGGTGAGTGTATGCGAGCTGTACATGATTAATGTTTGTGGATAATGGCAGCTGAATGTTACAGAAGTGAGTGTCATGTGACCCACATTTCTTTAATGGCACAAAATGCGGTTGAGGAAGCACTTTTTCTACAATAAAGCAGAATAGTGTGAGCGCACCCTAGAAATGTCATGTCAAACGTAAAGTGGGATAAAGGAGAGAGAGAGAGACAAAGAGAGGAATATGAGCTATTACAGGTGGAGGGGAGGATGACAGAATGGAGAGATTATGCATATCTCTTCCCAGGGGCCCTTGTGGTGGGGCCTTTGTCCCCTGAGCTCTGAACCCTGTCTCTGCTGTTAAACCCCATAATGAGTCTGTGGGTCTGCAGGACTGGGACCTACAAAGGCAGTTAGAAGGGTGTGTGTATGTGACGGAGACCCCCCAGAAACCGTTGGGAGTGTGTGTTTGTATGGGACCCCAAAGTTCACTCCGAGGTGTGTGTGTGTGTTAAAACATGAGTGCGTCATGGCAGTGGGATGGGGGTTGGGGGGGTTCAGTGGCCTCACAGCCAACAAACACAAAACAGCCCCGGCGCATGCAGGTCTGACCTACGACCCAAAGCGTCTAGTCGCGCCCATCCACTCCCTCTCTCCATCCTGCCATCCCTGCTTCCATCACCTCTCGTCTTCCTCTCTTTTCCTCTCTGGGGATCATCCCTCATTCAGATGGAGGTGTGGAGCAGCAGCTGGCTGTCTGGAAAGAAAGGAAGTGGATGTAGATGGAGGGGTGGATGAGGGAAAAGGGAGGGACGGATAGAATAGAGGAAAATTGATCTTATTTATGGGTTTGAGGTAACCTTTGGCACAGATCTGCGTTGTTGTCAGATGGTCTTTGACTTCAGCAGTCCTTAATTAAAATTAGTTCTAGATTTACTACTATGCACTTCACATCTAAACTGCCAATGTGTATGTCCTGAACTCCTGTTTACATTTGATTGAAAAGTATGCATGATGTACGGTAAGTGAATAGCATCTGATTTATTTTTATTTTTCCTATACTTTGCACCAATGATGGCACAATTAAATGCTCTTATTACTGCTGATATACGGGCTTGTTGCAGCAAAATCAGTTACTGACATTTACATTTTTGGTATTTAGCTGATGCTCTTTTCCAGAGTGCAACAGTAGAATAAGGTTCAATTACTAGATCACCAACAACAAGCAACCAATAGTAAGGAGTGTAAGGGTCAGAGCCACAGTGGCTTGACAATATTCCTGTGACCCCGGAACAATCATTTAAGAGAAAAGTACTTGGAAAATAAACGATACAAATAAGAGCAAATAATAATTCATCATCTTCTTCTTCCTCCTCTTCATCACCACCCACTTTTTCCACTTCTGCCTCCTCCTCATCTTCACCCTCTTCCTCCTCCTCTCCCTCTCCATTGTCTGGTGTCCCAGAGGCAACCTGCTGCCAAACGGCGGTAAATCACCATCTGTCTCAGCTCTGTGATCACCTGACCTGAAATTGTCAAACTTGACCTTTACTCCTCCACCCCCACACGTGCCTGCTGGCCTGCTGGCCTGCTGGCCTGTTACCCTGCACACACACACACACACACACACACACACACAACATATATGTGCACGTGCACAAGCAGGGGAGCACTCGCGCATGTTTGGCAGCTTAGCATCTGCTGTACCACTCCACACGCCAGTGTCTCCCTCATAAACACAGACATAGACACACACCTCCCTCCTTCCCCACGTGTAGGGAAGAGGAAGGGGGGGTGAAGGGACAATGGTTGAGAGTCCCAATGGAAGGAGGGGTGTTGTGGTTTTCTGCCCGTAGTTTGATATTAATATACATGCGGCTGTAATCGTATCTGAAATGTGTACCCAGTAAATAATGGAAACCATGTTGGCATATCCAGAGAGGTCCTCTGTGGCCGTTGTCACGTGTTAGTAGAAATGTGTTGACTTTATTTGCCTATGAGCTCATGGCGGAGCCAAATGTACTGTAGTTCCTTTTTCAACTAACTGCCTTTTATATGTGTGTGTGTCAGTTTTTCCATTTTTCTCACATTCCAGTGAGTGAAGGTAACAGAGCTGTACACTACCATTATAAAACCTAGAGGAACGCTGTGGTCGGGTCCGCGGGAAGTCTTGTCTGCTGCCCGGCCGATTTCTCTCTCCGCAGCTCGCGACTTGTCCTACTGCACGAGAGTGTAACCGATTGTGTTTCACTGACTGTTTGTTCCCCCTTTTCTGTCATTTGTGCAACAGGGTTTCATCACTTTCTCCACGTTTTGAATCCACTGCTTTGATGTTGCCTTGCTTAATTTACATTTTCTAGTTAATGCTGCCTCATCTCTAAGCTTTGTTTGTAAATGTTCAGAATGTGTTGTCTCTTCACTGTCATGCCTTCAATACTTGGTTTGAAGTTCAGTAGCATGTTTGGCATCATGTATGATATTATACTGCACATAATCCACAAGACTTGAGAATTAAATATTGGATGGAAGTATATACTTGATGTGTGATGTCTTTTCAGAGGAATGGCAAAAACGATATATAATATCCCAAAAAAATCTTCTCCGTTTCTGGCATCACTTGAAATAATGTGATTATATCCAGAATAATAAAAAGGCAAAGTCAATAATAACAATGGCGGTGTTATTTTTAGTTTTTGTGAAGGAAACGACAGAGTGTTGATGAAGGCAACGGGTTGGCTGAATCAAGCGGAAGACTACGGAGAGAGGAGCTGTCAGCCGTGATAGAGTGCCTGTGTCCAGGCCAGGCCTTTTCCAACAGCAGCCTCACTGCCTCTGAATGCCAGGAAACCAGCCGTATAAATAGCTATATGGCCGTACGGCTGATGGAGAGGGCCGATAAAAGCAATGCAAATCAACAAATATGGTCAGGGCAAGAGGAAATATGTTTCCAGAAAAGAAGCTGATTGGATATTGTACTGTGCGTCTATTTTCGTTCACCCTCCTATCTAAAATAACTTGAGTGCCATGATGGATCACAGAGATAATCGCAGAGAAAATGTGTTTTGTTGATTGCACTCTGACATTTTTACACTATGCTCAGCCCATTTAGCTCCTCCGAAGTACCTGGCCAGTTTCTGAATAATCTGCGTAAATACCATTTACTAGGTAGTGATTTTACGCATACGCTCTACCAAGGAAATTGAGAAAGAGAGGAGAGGCAAGCCTAAACATGACGGGTAGTCTCTCCTTGTTTGTCACGTTTCTTAAAGGCACAACTCCAATGGGGAAGTAGACATAACGGTGCTTATGGTCCACACAAAGACCCTGCAACCGTGAATTGCTATCAGAAATGACCAGGAGTCACCAAAGCCTGAATGTTTATATACAGTCTTCATGTGCAGCACTTCCTTTTTTGGTTTCCCCAAGTACACTAATCCAAGCATTCCATTACTATTAGATTAGATTAGATTGCACTTTATTGATCCCCTAGGGGAAATTCAGGTGTCACAGCAGTAGTTGGCAGAACAATGCCAGAAATGGGGAAGGCAGTAGGAAAATAATAATAACCAGGAATTGAGCCGACCCACCTAGGCTACCAAGGAACTTAAAGGTAGCAGTCATGGTGAAATATAGTCTTTCAGGAATTTCGGTGGATTCACGCCTAAACAGGGCATGGCTGGTCTATGCTGTGATCATATCTCTGTATGGTGGAAATAGTGTCCTTCCTCCTCTCGTTTCTAAGAATTCAGGATGGAATACGCCATAGAAAACCATTCAGGGAAAGGCAAGTTTACTCTATTGACTTCCCTTTGTTTGTGTAAACCTCTGTCCCGGTTTCAAATCGGCAGTGCCTTTTAGAGTGGGCTCCTTTTTAAACAGACCTCGATAGATTTCCTGTAGATTCCCTGGAATAAACACAAGTTACCATGGGAATTGGGATGCAAATGTAAGGTTATAAAATGAGGAATCAGTATAAAAACTCCCATAATCCCGGCTACTTCTCTTCTTAGCTCTTATTTTTGTTTTGTTTTTCCTAGCACTTTACAGCAATATTGTTCGGGTAATATGGTTCTGACTGCTGCACGTCTTAGTGTTGTTGATTGATTATAATAATGGTGATTTAGGAATTGAAGCTATTGTTGCACTTATTGTAAATCACTCTGGGTTGGAACATCGGCGAAATGCCTAAAACTAAATGGATACGTGTTGTCAAGTGCTTCCATGCGTTTGTACAGTATTTCCTTTCAAGATAAGCATCAGTACTGATTGACCCCAAGAGTGCTCGCCGAATTGGAATGTGGCCCACAAGGAAATGATGAAGGATGCCGTATACTATGATTCACGACCCATGTTTGTGATCTCTGCATTTATGATTCAGTATGAACTGTAAGGGCTTTCTCCTCTGTGACTGCATGAGAAATCTCCCCACCTTTACTGTATGTGACGTCCCACAGGACCAAAAACAGCCACACAGCCGCAAGTGATGACGTTGTGTCTTCCTGAATGATTTCCTCCTGTCTGAAGTCCGCTGGTTCGACTGAGGGTCAGCGTCTGAGCTCTGGTGAGGTTCCTGCAAGCTAACTGGAAGTCAGTGAAAATACAATCAACTGGCACAGGTGGAACTGTAAACAATAGTCAGCCTGCTGTTTGACTGGCTCTTTATTGAATATGGGAGTGTGGAAAATAGATGTTCTCTGGGTGGAGGAAATATTTATTGTTGTTACCTAAGAGGGAAAACCGCAATGTTCATGAATGTGATTGTCAGCTGTTTTCTCTCAAGCTTAAGATTATTTGATAAACAAAGTGCTCAGGGATGTTTCCGTTTCCTGGTTGTACTATGCTGAATATTGAAACTTTGAATGTTTGTGTGTGTGTGTACGCGCACACATGTATGTATGCATGTGTGTGTGTGCATGTTTTGATGCCCAAAGCTCAGGTAGCAGACAAAAGAGGTTAGACAGTTACGTAACCAGAAAAATGAGGACCTGCCGGCCTCCACAGTACTCTAGTTAGAAGGAAGTGCCCAGTTCCAGACTTGATAAAAGAGACACAATCAGACAGTCAGACAACAAAGCTTTTACAGCATCAAAAATAAAATACATTTCCGTGTCTGCTTTCAAACCCTCCTCAGGAGAAAGACAATCAACACCTAGACGCTCTCTGCTGCGGCTCCAGAAAGATAACTTTTTATGTGTCCTGAGGCTTTCAGTTTTTATAGCATAGACTATATTCATACATAAACAATACCAAAGAGTGGTTCACCTAGTTTGTGTATTTGTGTATTTATTTATTGTTTAACTTCTCTATTATGACGGGCATTTGGATTACGTACAGATTTCTGGTTCCCAGGCATCTAGGCGGTGGCTTGGGACCTTAGTGGTCAGACGTTCTCTGACCAATAACACAGTCAACATTTCGAGGCGAAAGAGATATTATATTCAACTTGTGGGGATGTACAAATGTGACAAATTCACTGTGGGTAATATAATATATAGTCGTAGAGTGTTGCCTGTGTGCCTTGACCCTACAGCCTGGTTGTGACAGGGTGACCTGATGTTTAAACCTGCGCTGGGGAACGGAAGGTCAAAGGTCAAACACCTCCGACCCTGATCAGAGGGCTGGGAGGTGAAGGTGGGATGGTGAGTGTGGACTGTGTGTGTGTGTGTGTTTGGGCGTGGAGGTCTCTCCTCTTTCCTCCCTCCTCCATCTTCATTATCCTGTCCTCCTACTCAGATGTGGATCAGATGTGTGCCACATTCACCAGTAGACCCGACGGATCCAGAAAAGTCGTAAGTAATGTTTTACAAGGTATATAACATTTGCAAGGCCACATTTAATTGCCAGATTTTTGAATGGAGTTTGGCTTAATGCTCAATCCATACAAGAGAGAAGAGAACATATCAGGGCTATGGTGCCGCTAGGACAGGAAAGGAAATGTGATACTGATACTAGATGTATTGTGCTGGGCCCAATTAACATGGTACCTATGCCTATCATCTGCAATACA